>JAXBDA010002000.1:17942-47476 GCA_036023075.1 Gaultheria prostrata | reverse complement strand
GGGGGGGTGGTGGTGGTTGTTTTGAGGATAAGCTCTCTATCCTGGACCCTTATTTTGGATCCATATCCTCAACTGTCGCCATCTTTTCTTGGCTTTTCTTCATTCGACAAATCTCAATTGCAGCACGATGACTCTCCATCGGTTGGTGTGTTCGTTGCATCATGCATGTATAATTAGGGTTCTGTCTCCATCTTTTTCTTGGCTTTTTTCTTTCGTCAAATCTCAATGAGAGCACCGTCACTCCGATTGGTTGGTCAATTTATTTCGTGTACAATTAATAACGGTTTGATTCTCGGAGTAATTGTTTTACGAATTTTTAAATCTCACGTGAATTCCCTAGTCAGGTGACTTTGACCAAATTGCAAAAAAAATTAATCAAAGCGCGTATAAGTAGGTTCGGATATCTAGACGGGCTTTTTTTTTTTGGGTCAAATTTCAAGTGGAACGTGAGTAGTTTTTAATGGAGTATCTGTTTGTGTAACGTATCTAAAAAGTGAAACCAACTTTAACAAATTAGGCACGGATCCTCTTCTTGAAAATCTCGTGTTCCAATATAATTCCCACCTTTTTCGTTCGGGACAAGTATCTTTTTAAATTCATTGAGGTTTCTTAATTCGAAAGAAATCCCTATTTATGTTGGGCCGCTAACTCAAAAAGATTAAAAAGTCAGTTTATTCCTAAAATTGAGGCAGTCACTCTCTCATAATACATCACATAAAAAGTCGTGAAAAACCAAAAAATTAAAAAACTCTCTTAGCGGAACACCCCCTAAATCTTCTGAGCTAACAAAAAAAATTCAAATGGTTTCTAAGGCACAACAAGCTTGTAGTGCCTCAAAACACTACAGGGTTGTAGACCTCGAATCCTGCTGACCTTGTTCGTTTTGGGTCTTGAAATCGGTTTTTTCAATTATTACCCAATCATTATTTAAATTTCCCTCCAACTATTCTTCCTATTTGAAAATATTATTCTTATTTATCTCTATATTTCTTTCTAATTATTACCCCATATTTTCAATCATTACTCTCATTTCTCCCTCCAATCATTACTCAAAAACCAAAACCTAAAATCCAAACCAAACACAACCGCTATGATCTCTATATAGGACTTAGCCCGGTAAAAAATTATGATTCAAGACGTTCTTTTTGTCTTTAATGACTAGTTAAAGATTTTACCTTTTGAATTTATCTCATTGAGGAGGACCTATAAATTTGCAAAAATTATAAAAAAATCGGAAGTTAATAAAAAATTATTGACAAGAAAAAGTTTGTACGCTTTTATTACTTCTAGTACTACATATGAAGTGAACAAGACCCACCTTCGTCCGAATTTCTCGTTTTTAGCACCAATTATTAAAAGTCAATTTTTTTTTATAAAAGTGCTAAAATCTAAGTTGGTAAAAATCAATTTGTTTTTCATTAGCTAAAAAACTAAGTTGCTAAAATGACTTCGATGCTTCTAGAAAACGGGAAACTCGCCCTTGTCCGAAAAGATAGAAGAGGATAAGGTATAGCCCCTCACCTTTCTCTTTCCCAAAAAAAACACCAAAAAATCTAAAACATATTGCTAGTATCTGTATTTTTTTAGAACCAAAATATAACTGTGCCCGGAACCATTTAAATAGTATGAATTTACATGCATTGAATAACACTGAATTATGTTTGGAATTATGATTTATAATATTTTGCCGCGTAATTAAATAGAATTTTATACTGTAAGTGTACATGAAGGGGTGTTTCCAGATTATTTTTATTAATTCTACATCTTTTTTTTTTTTTTTTAGATTATTGATTCATCTCGATGAACTTTTCAAAATTTAAAAAATATTATCAAAATCTTTTTAAAAAGTCATTAAGGAAAAAAGTAATCCGAAGTAGACATACTTTTAAAAATTAGTTTAGTTAATAATTATTTATTTTTAGATTCATCTCACTGATACAAGTCAATAATCCATGAAAATTTAACATAAAATTAACAAACACGAATTTTTTTTTAGTAAGAACAATAAAAAATAATTTAAGCTAAAATACTCCGAAGGTACCAAAAAAAAGTTATTCCCTACAAAAGGTGTTCAAAGTTCAAACCTCGATGGAGGTAGGAGGATAGAATTGTCATTATCCGAAATGATACTCGTGGCAGCAAGAGGGTGAGGAGAGAGAAGAGTGGTCCCACTTAGAAGAGTACTTGTTCCAGGTGGCAGAATTCTGGTACTAGTAGTTTTCCACTAGCGGATAAAACGCCCAGTAACTAACAGAAAACTGAAACACAAAACGACAAAACAGAGATAAGATAGAAACACACCTATAGATTAAAGGTCGGTCGGAAAAAGGTTCATAGGAAAGGAGAGTGGGGTTAACCTCATCTCTTCAATCATGTATTTTATGATGCATTCATCCAACGAGGGTTGTCTCCATTGGCTAGGGTTTTCAGTTACGATTCTCGTGGTAGGCCAATCAATTGGGAAATGAAAGTTTATACGGGTAATTTTCATGAGCGCGCTCAGTAATTTCCTTTATAGCTGTTTCTGACTGTTTTGCGTGGGCGTTGGTTCATTGAAGCCGGCTTTAGATGTACTAGTCTCACCCCTTTGTATGTGGGGATACCTCCAATATTGTTAAGGGAAAAAAAAAAAAAGCAAATGTGTCTGCAAGGGCGGAGCCAGAATTTTAGTTCGGGAGGAACCGAAACTTGTGAAAAAAGACCTTAGAAATCATGCATGATAGAAAAGCATAGTATGATAATCTCATTTGATAATCTACCTCAATCTAAATGGATTTGGACCAGTCTTTCTAAGTATTTTAATAACCTAAAGATGAGATAGTACAAATCAAAGGATAGTGTGAATCAAATCTTCTATTTTGTATATTCTAGGTGAAAGGAGAGAATACCAAATAGGTAACAAGAGTCCTTTATTGTTTAAGTTGCTTGATTTTTTTTAAGTTGCTTGTTTACCCCTCAATTTGTCAAATATTCATGTTGGGAAGGCATTAGTGCCATTTTTTAGCCAATAGCATTCTAACCTCAACAAATTCTTATCCAAAATGGTTTGGATATACCACCAAGTATACCCCAAATATACACACCACATTCTGATCGTTCATCTTAAAAATCAATGGTTCAGATTTTGAATTGCACTCTTACCAGTCAAAAAGCTCTTTGACCGATAAGAGTGCCTTTCAAATCCGAAACGTTGAAAAAAGCGTTTGGACAATCGGGATGTAGTGATGTACATATAGGGTACCCAACTACCCATATGTAGTGTACCCATACCATTGTTGAATTCTTATGCATATGTAATGGTGGCTAGCAAAAGAGGACCCCTCCAGCCACTGAATGGCTCCGGCCCTGTAAAGAATTAACATAATCAATCGTTAATAAACACGTAAACAACTTGCTTTTTTTTTTTTTTTTTCTATCACTGATTAGCATAATAATACCAACTCCGCCTGTTTCATGTTTAGAAACCTACCTTTTTACACGACCGATCTCAACCCCGAATAAAAAAGGAAAGTTGTGCGTAAAATAATTCACGGCCAATTAGCCCGCTAAAAATCTCGTTAAACCTTCGTGCAACGCATTGTGCATGACTTAAAGTCTAGTTAAAGTGCTTCAACTGAGTGTTATGAAACACGATGCCCGTCGATAGAACTCAATGAAAAAGAAACTTTGTAGATGTACCCCACTTAATTAGGACTTAAGACTCTGTTTAGCTTTCTTTGGTTTGAAATTTTATAACATTGCACAACCAACAAACACATCCTTACGCCAGTTCGGTCTATAAATTAGCGAGCGACCGCGACGGTTATATTTCTTTACCCCTTCTCCCTCTCTCTCTCCTCTCTCCCAAGCAAATCTTTTCACGTCTCTCTTTCTCCGCTTCCTTCATTTCCTTTTGTTTTCCTCTGCACTTTCTGTTTGTTTCCCGTCAAACTTGTCTGCTACTATTTGGGTTTTTCCTTCTCTCTTCTTTGACGGTGGCTGTTCTATATGAACCACTCTCTCTCTTTCTCTCTCCAAATTGCTCTCATTCGTTGCTACACAAACTGATATTCTAGAGAGAGATTACAGGAATATGGACGGAAAGAAGCAAATGGGTTCATCTTCATCTTTCACTTCTGATCTTTTCGGTTCAATGGACTCCTCTGCTTCATCTTCTTCGAGTATTTTCGGGTCTATTTTCGCGCCTTCGTCGAAGGTATTTTTCTCCCCCTTTTTGTTATCAGTTGAAATTGGATCGATTTTGGGTGTTTTTAACTTTTAACGAGTTCTTTTTTGGTATTCCTGGAGTGAATTGATTCCATTTCACTTTTAGTGCTAATCAAGTTTGTGCATTTTTGTTGTTTTGAGATTTTTCTTGTAAATTTGAAAGTTAATTACCAATTGGGTTCTGGTTAATTTTATCACAATTGAACTGACCAGTAGTTCCAATAGTTCAAGAAAAGCGATGCTAGGAGAAGGGAAGACCTACATTGAGATGGGTGTCATGTGGTATGAAGACATATATTCCTGAAGTTGAATGAACACATTGACGGATGCAGGATTGCAATTTTTGTCTAATTTGTGGGGACCACTCTTCAGTAATTTTACAAAAAAATCTAAAAGTGTACTAAAAATATGTAGAAAATTGGGGGGAGTGCAGGGGCCGAAACACCCCCTATCCGCCCCTGAATGAACACATGTCCCTTAATTTCTCGATAATTCAGGTGTCTGGGCCTAGCTAACGCGCACATCAACTGAAACCAATCCCACCGTTCACTAGCGGGAATCTTAGTTAAATGAGCCCCAGCTAGTTGACGGTAGAATTGGTCTCTGGATGATTAGTCAAGGTGCAATAAGCTGGCACGGACACCCGAGGTAAATTATAAAAGAGGACTATGTATCAATAAGAATACTGTAGGTTTCTCTTGTGACCTCACTATTTTTGGTATAAGGAGTAAGTACCAAGTAGGATAATTTCTACGAGGTTTAGTCCTTTTGGGATTTTGTAAAAGAGGAATCAGGTTTCAAACAAAGTTTTGGAATGAAAACTTTTCTGTTCAATTAAAATAGTATTACTTTGTGGAACAGAAATTTTTCTGTGTTCAAACAAAATATTGGGATCGATCGGGATTCACCACGCACGCAACTCACACACAAGATTTGAGGAAAAACTTCGTATATGTATATATTCACACAATACACAATATACATGAAAAAACCTCTCTCCGGAGCACCTACCGGCTCCCCGGGGACCACAAACCGGTACCCCGTCGCTCAGACCTCACCCCTCCGCTCGCCACCGTGCTCCGACAGAGTATCCGGAGCACGGCTCCCTCCTGGAGGAGGAAGCTCACACCGCTCTCTTGCCTAACCCAAAACAAAGACAAAGGGGAGTGATACTGTGTGGTAAGAACATGGGGAGGTCCCGGGGAATAATCCCCTACTACGCGTACATCTCCCTCACATGGGAGACAAAACCCAACAATCACCCCTCTCACATGTGAGATAATCGCTGAACCTGCAGCGCTGTCCGGCTGCAATCCATCCGCCACTCTAGCATCTACTGTGTCACGTCCGAGAACTCAACTCAGCAACCCTCTGCTCACACCAGAGGCTCCAATCACCAGATGATCTCACACATCACCTGGAATGAGGCTGACACCGTCTCTATCGACACACCGCATCCCCCACCGAGCTCCTCCGCACCCCTAAACGGGGATACACCACTCGTGAATCCGGGACGCCATCCAATCCTGCTAGATATCCGTGGCTCAACCTGATCTACCGCTCTGACAAGCGCCTGTGTCATCCCCAGACGAACTACACCGCACCCCAACCGGGTACTCACTCGAATGAATATATCCCTGCAAGCCAGATCTTCCGCGGTTGATCATAATCCTGCACCCCCTAATTAGAGTGCTCCCGACCCGTCATCCATAAGAACTGCACCCCCAAAACCTGTATCTGCTATCCGACCCGTGCACCCGACCGATCTCCACCCCGAAATGCCTCATCGAAACCCGGATGACCCACATCTCCAACCGAGATGCAACAATCCGCATCCGCAAATCCCCGAATGCCCCGTGCCCAATCACAAGACACAATCCGCGACTCCCTCTCTCCACACCATGCGGCCGCATATCCCGGAGAGGATCCAGTCATAAAAACACAGAAGAAAGAGACTCACCTGATCGATCATCTGCATACCGTCTCAATCCCTCTGTCCAGAGCTCCCATGAACAACCTACAGCAACCAGTTGTCCGCCGTCTGCAGACAATACCACACACTATCCGATTCGGCTCCCGACGCATCCAGTACCCTCCGGTCATGACTCCTCGGTACTACCCCGCGGCTATCCTGTGTGCCCCTGCAACTGCTGCCTCCTGTCCACGTCATAAAACACCCATACTGCCTAACCGTGTCGGACATCAGCTCCAACTGCCACGACACTCCCACAAGCATGTACGGTGGCCCATCATCCAATCCATGCAGCTCGAATCACAACTGCAAATCCTGATGAAAGGTCTTCGAAACCCGACTGAACCAGACTACCTCCGATCACCGCTGACCAACTCTGATCTGTCCCACTAATAAGCGCCTGTGTCATTACCAATCGAATGTATCCACACCCCCCAAACCGAGAATACAACACCCGAAAGAATGTATCATTGCTCGCTAGCTCTCCGACTGATCATTACGGCTCAACCGCCGCGAATCTCAATCACCCGACTGCCCTGGTCAACCTCCGATCTCTGCAAATATGTCCAATCCCTGGTGTGTATCCTCCAACTCCGCTCATCTCTACCACCACCTCTCCGCCGCTACCGCCACTCTCCCGGTCTCCTGCCACTCTCTGTCAACTCTACCGAGTCTCCTCCTGCCTCCTGGTTCATCCCGTTCCATTTTCGGCTCTCTCAGCACCCCTTGGACTCCCATCGGATCTCCACAATCTATCGCTCCAGCAAGCGCCTGTGTCACTAACTAGACGAGTATCCATGCACCCCTAAACCCGGAGTACAAAACCCGAACGAGTGTATCCTTGCTTGCCGACCGCGATTGATCATCCCTGGTATGCCCTGACTGAACCCAACGGCTCTGATCGACCCTGATCGCGTCCGATCCTCCCCGATCTGGCCTGCTATGCCCAGAACAGCAAAATCCGACTCGAATCAACCAAATCCGAGCCCACCAGTGAATCCGAAACAATCCAAATAGCTAAGACCAAGCCTCCTCACAACCCAAAACGCCTCCGGAACGTCCAAATTCGGCTCAAATCCAGCAATGACACCTGCTCTCGAGCCTCAACACGAAAAACGGAGTGCGCGGTTGGATCCGGAACGTCGAGATAGTCGAAATTGACTACTCATACGCGAAAATCGGAGTTGTATGGACTCCGAAAACGCGAAAAACCAATGAACCATCCTCCAATTAATCAAATTGGACCTTTGACCACTGTTTGACCAGACCCTTTGACCAGCCCTTGCCCCTTTGAACCATACTGAACCATATGACCCCTAGGGTCTGACTCTTTGACCCTTTTGACCCGGATCAAAGTTCAAAAAGTTCAAAAGGTTCGCTGACTTGACCCTTTGACCGTTGATTGACCGCTGACGTGGCGCGCTCTGATGGGCCCACACGGCGCTGCCACAATGCTCCCGAAGCATGGAATCACTCCCACCTTCTTCAACCTCCACCACGCGTGAACAACACCTCCGCGAGTGGATCTCACTCGCGGTCAACAGGAAATTTTGACCGGCGCGTGTGGGCCACCCCGACATCTTCCAGCAACAAACTTTACATCCCCGCGATCGTCTCGAAGAGAGGAACAAAACCCTATGCTCGAAACTTACACCCGATCACGTTTTCCGAGACCGATCAGACCAGACCAGTCCGGCTCCATTCGCCGCCTTCAACCCGCGATTCCGACCAACTCCGGCGACCAAAATCGACTGTGAGCATACCGTTGGACTTCTCTTGACGAGAGGAACAAAACCTCATGAGCAAAAATAATTTTTGAGCAACTTTCGTTTTTTCCAATCTCGATCCGTGAGCTTCAAACGCCATGTCCGGTGACGCTCCCCCTTCCTTGCTCCGCCTGAGCTCTGATACCACTTGTTGGGATCGACCGGGGTTCACCACGCACGCAACTCACACACAAGATTTGAGGAAAAACTCCGTATATGTATATATTCACACAATACACAATATACATGAAAAAACCTCTCTCCGGAGCACCTACCGGCTCCCCGGGGACCACAAACCAGTACCCCGTCGCTCAGACCTCACCCCTCCGCTCGCCACCGTGCTCCGACAGAGTATCCGGAGCACGGCTCCCTCCTGAAGGAGGAAGCTCACACCGCTCTCTTGCCTAAACCAAAATAAAGACAAAGGGGAGTGATCCTGTGTGGTAAGAACATGGGGAGGTCCCGGGGAATAATACAAAACAAGTAATTTGTGAGAGGATTGCACTCAGGATTTTTCCCTTTGGTGGCCGCAAAATCTTACAGAAATTCTGGTATTATAACATGTAAGTTTTTACAGCGAACGGAAGGTTTTTCTTTTTCCAAGTGGGGGCAAAATCTTATAAAATTTTGGTGTTGCTTTAGGTATTGGGTAGGGAGTCTCTGCACTCTGAGGGGATTGAGAAGAAGCAAGACACTGCAAATCAGGTTTGGAGAGCTCAAGGTCTGTGAACAGAGTAAACTGTAGGTTAATATTGTAGATCTGCCAATGGTTTTCAATTGTAGCTCTAGTTTCTTTTTCTGTTTTGAGGTTTATTTCGCTTATGCATTTTTCCGTGCTGATCTGCATTTTCCTCAAACTAGCTGCCATGAGGATTATCAATACTATTACTACAGATCTACTCAATTTTGCTTGTCTGATTGAATGTCTCTTTTCTTGCTTATTGGCTAAACTTGAAGACCTGCTTGTCTTTGAAGTTACTGGCCCCCATGTGGCCTATGATTTTTTCTTTAGGAGATGAGAACAAATAATCCAAACACCCTGATTTGTGAAGATTGCTCACTAAGTTTGTTAATGTTTCAAGCTTAAAACTCAGTAAGTAGTAGACAATTCCTGAAAGAGAGAGATTGTACAATTCCTGTTTACCCTTTTTTTTAAAATGATTCCAGCATCTACACAGCTATTGAAATAGTTGACAAAAGTTTGTAACTTGGAATCGAAGGTACTTCCGAATGACTTTTCATCGATCTATATATTTGCCAGATATTTTTAAACTATGGGTTTAAGGAATTGGTCCTGGAATAATTTATTGGCAATCATTTGGACCATTTCTTGATTGTGTGTCATGCTTGCGCAGGGGCCATGCTAATCGTCTCTGTAATGCTCCAATTATTCCGGACCTAGATCTTCGTTTTAGATCCTCTCTCGTGGCTCTCGCATATGTGTCTTTTTCAATTGTTTTTGGAATTTGATTAATTGTGTTTCCTTTGTTTTAGACAAGATCCCCCGGAGCAGTGAAGGAGAATATCAGAGTGTCCCTAATCAGGATTCAAATCCTTACTATCAAGAACAAAGAGTACAACCGTGTCACCTCAGCTCATCAATATATTATGGGGGTCAGGACGTCTATTCTCATCCTCAGAGTACTCAGGCTTCTAGCTACTCAACGGTTAGTGTGTTCTAATCATAATTTGACAAGTTCTAATCATAATTATTGCGAATATTTTATAAAGAAAAAAGAACAATGATATTGCCAACTTCCATCTCAAGACAATATGTCAGACTTGCAAAAGTAGATAGGTTTCGGGTGGGGATAGCGGTTTACTGCACTATGTCACATTTCATATTCATTGCTCGGCCTTCGGAATCTACAATATTCTAATATGATTTCGGATCTCTTCAGTTCAATAAGGAAGGTGGAGAAGATGATTCAGGCAGTGCTTCAAGGGGAAATTGGTGGCAAGGTAGCATCTTTTGTCGGTTTCAAATGTGCATGGAAAACCATAGGATCGATCTGTGTTATACTAACTTCTTTGTCAAATACTTGCTATTTCAGGGGGTCTGTATTACTAAGTTTCGACCAGCTATGGCATGTGAATTTCCCCTATACTCAATTAGGTAATTTTGTAGCATTAGTAGTATCACATCTTGATGTTGCTCTGGGGTAACTTCCCCATAGCATAATCTCCTTTACTCCACTTAAATTTCACATTATTCTTTCGTGTTCCCTTTTGTTAAGTTTCCTTCACAAGCATCATATCTTGATCTTTATAAATTCCACTGCATGATTTTTTCACTGTTTGTACTCGCAATACAGGCCCGGCCCTGAGATTTTGGAGGCCCTAAGCAAGATTTAATAATGGGGCCCTTTCTTAGTATATAAATTAGTTGTTCCATTCAATGTGCACTATGGTGTCGTGGCTCAGTGGAGCTGGGCATCGCCTTTCCACCTTAAGGTCGCGAGTTCAACACTCAGTATGGCCAGTTTTCACCTAATTTTTTCTACAATTTAAAAAATAAGGCATTAAAACGGAGGCTGTAGGGATCAAACTCGTGCTTGTAAGGATAGGTCACGCGTGCCTAACCACTACGGCAGAATCGCAATTGTGCAAACTATTGACATATATAATATTTATTATATCCCCAAATTTTGGGGCCCTATTAGTGAACCGAAAACTGGGGCCTAGGCGACCGTCTGGTCAGCCTATGCCCAGGGCCGGCCCTGCTCGCAAACTCTCAAAAGTTTTTTTTGCTAAGCAAACTCTCAAAAGTTGGTGATACAAATCGATGTGATACAGTTTATCTAAAGATTCAGGGAATGCAATCAAGGCTCATCCGTCATAATCACCTAACATGTTTTTCGAAATACCCTCGCTCGGATTCGTCCTCGTTTACTATGCATTTGATGAACCTTAGGGGTACATCAAAAGAGAAGTTAAAAGGGAGGGGAAAAAGATTTGGAAAGCTCGTTGCGTACAAATGGCAAAGAAGTTTTATGTATCTTTCCCTTTCCTCCATTATATTTTAGGCTGCTCTTTGTTTCAAAAACTGATATACTCCATGATATAATTTCTCTCTTGTTATCCGTTTGCAGGAAATATGATACCTAAGATAGCAGTTTATCCCACCTTACATATGTGGGAAGGTAGATGGACAGTAGCAGTTGTTGCAGCTAGAGATTTTGTTGCTACCTGCGGCGAAACATCATATTTTGTCTAGTTATATTTACTACTCGTACTTTTTGCGTTCGCTTTTTTTTTCCCCTTACTACTGTATAGTATGGTAAAACTTATGTTCGATTGTAAAGGATGTTTGAATCAGTAACTTATTTTGTACCATCAACTCGTTACTTCATGGTTTAGTGACTTGTTCTATTGCTGATAATCAGCACGTTACTGGGAAGTGTTGGCATCCGCAGCAGTGAAATTCTTTCCTCCTAAAATGGAATTTTTTGAAAGTTTTATTATTATTGCTTGTCCTACATTATAAGGTCATCCTGTGAACGGATTCTGCTTGCTGAACTTTGAAAAGCTCAAGCAATGCCCTAAAAGAAAATCTCACAAATATACTCGCAAATTATTTAGGGTGAAGTTATAAAATTGATGTCTTGCCTTAGAAAAAACTCCTCTCATTTTTTTGGTTTCCTAATAGAATGAGAAAGGAAAAGGAAGAGGAAGGAGAAAAAAGTGAAAATTAACTACTTTTTTTTTTATCTTCTTCTCTCTTCCATGAGTGCAAATTTTCTTCCCTCCTCCACAAATCAAATAAAAGAAATAAAGAGGGTTTCTTTACCATTTGTTTCTCATTTCTCCTCTTTTATTTTCTCATCACTGTCTCTTCTTTTCCATAGCACCTCCCCAAAAAACGCTATTAGTGCCGGTTGATTTGGCGCTACTTGCAGTTGATTTGGCGCGGCACTCTAGTGCCTCCTCAAAAAGAGCTATTAGCTTTTCTAACGTGTTCGATACAGCATTACTCACGTTAGAACGTACGAGTCGTTGGAAAACACAGTTCCATTTTGGTTCGATTCCAGGTATTTTCCCTCATAACAAAGCCACAAAGGTAACGAGCCAACGAGTTCTATGGAATTCCGAAAATACTCTAATTTTTTTTACTGAGATTAAGGAATCAGAGGAATCAAGGGTATAATGGTCATTACATTCCCAGCGTGGCAAGCCACAACCATCGCCCTTTATATACAAGCGTGTTGATACGTACAAGTGTGTTGAAAACCCTTCTGCGCCTCTCTCTCTCTCTCTCACTCGCGAACCCAGAAACCGCCTTCTCCTCCTCCCAACTCAAGAGTGCACCTTCAACTGTCAACTCGAAAACCTAAAGAGTGAGGAAGGGCTTTGTACGTGAAGCTGAATCATGAAGTCTTCAGGCAACGAAGGTGAAGAAGATGGAGGGGACGAGGAAGGTGAAATCAGCACCTTTCTAAAATCAAAAAACAATCGGATTAGTAATCTACCAGAAAAAAGGCATGGGCTCGGCATGAAAAAACAAACCGACAAAACCCAGAGGTTATTGGTAAGACTCTTATTTTGTTTTAAAAAACGATACTCCCTCCGTCCGAATTTGTTGGTCTATTGGATTACAACTTTTTTTTCATTATTTTTTTTTTACTTTCTTCATACATTACCTTTCACTTTTGAAAATGAACAAATATTTTCGGACTTGAAAAAGTATATCCGTGGATCAACAAATTCGGACGGAGGGAGATCGTGGGTGGAGGGGCAGGGACTAACTATCACTTTGCGTTATCTGGATGTAAAAAACCAGTCAAGATAGGATATATTGATCCGATCATTGTGGCAATGGAAGTTTGTTTTGCATAAACAAAAGAAATACCAATTGATTATAAGTTGTGAAGTAAAATATTGAAAAAAAAAGAGATGCGGATAGAAGGGGGAGTTAGCTTGAAACCCCTCAACTATGGGCGGAGGCATATGGGCTCATTTTGATTTTTCACAAGAATATTTGATATTTCATAATCAAATTTGTAATTTTAACCCCACAAAAAATTTGTAAATTATCCCATATCGGTTCAAATGAATAAAAATCACTTGCATTCTCTCTTTTTTCGATAATAATAAAACTATCGAACGAGATCCATATTGAATCTATATAAAATCATACATAACGTTGGTAATTTTAGCCCTCTCATTTCAAAATTGAAGGTACATGGTAGTTGCTCCTAATGTCAAATTAGGTACCATATACACCAAGAATGGCAACAAAGTAGTTAATGAGACAGATTAGTGATAGCGCCCATGCATCAAATCTCCATGTATAAGAAAACAATCGAATCGTGAACGTCCCTTCGTCCATTTTCAAGCGTGTTGCTTCATAAATCCAACTTATTAACTTATTAAAGAGATATCTTCATTAGACCTTTCACATCAACTTTTACCTTCACTTTACATCTTTTTCATCAACTTTTAACTCCATCTTTGATCAGGTAAATTTATTCTCTAAGTCTTCTGATATCACGTTTTGGGGATCTTCTCTCTTTTATTAGGTGTTGGTTTCTGCCAAGGAAGAACCAGATCTCCCTATTTGTCCTGCAATGGATGGTTTACTGAGCGTTCATAAACCTATTGTTGACGTGGACAGTGATTCAGCTAATGCTCCATCTGGTGCTGGTGGGATAGTTTGCACAAGATTTCTATTGGCAGCCAATGAAGGTATTGTTGATGATGGAGTTTTCTTGCATGTGCTCTTGGGTGGTGCATTGAATGGGTATGGCTCCATTATATCATTCCCATTTATGGTCAGACTGGCTTTTCTTTGTTCATTTTTCTGTAATTTTGAACTCTCATGTAGTTTCATATACTGTTGCATGGTATTGAACACTTGCAATGATTCTTGCAGCTTCAAGCATATTTTCTTGCTCTGGAGGATATTATGGATAACTCACACACACGCCAAGGTCAGCCATGTTGGTTGAGAGTGCCAAAGGTGTGTGAGTTTATATTGGATTTCACTTATCTAAAATCCAAAAACCCTTTAGAGTGTTCGTTCACTGGTTTGCTCATGTTTTGTTTTCTGTCAGAGAATAAAAGGTGGGAGCGAAGGATCACCAACGTTTTCAAGCTTCTTACGCAACTATTCTCAAGGCCCGAATGACTGCTCCAAAGAAGAGGGAAAGGAAGGACAAGCGAAAGGCTGCTCATGCAGATAAGAAAACAAAGGTTTCGAAGAAGAAATGATCTATTGCCTTGTATTTTGGACCATCGGATCAGTGATTTACCAGATGTTTGTTCGACTCGTCAACCATTAATCGTTGGACGCAGAAACGATACCGATGGGCTCGGTATGAAGAAACAAACCGACAAAACCCAGAGGTTATTGTAGAAGAGTGGCCTCCTGGCTTCAAAAAGGCAAGCACAAAACTGGTAAGACTCTTATTTTGTTTTGATTTGTGTGCCTACAGCTTTGCGTTTGCATTTGTTTTAAATTCTTTGATACTCCCTCCGTCCCATTTTGTTGGTGCCTCATTGAGAACCAACTTACTATGGAAACATAATCATTACTTATATTTTTTTTTAACTTTCCAATTTTGCCAATTGATTGGATTTTTTTTTAATAATTCTAACCTATTTAAAGCAAAAGAAAAGGAGGGTCAAAATGGGAATATGGCATTACATTTGTGGAAACTTTTTTAATTGGACAATCATTTTGGGACATCCCAAACTGGAATAGTAGACCATCTTTGAAGGACGGAGGGAGTAAATAGCTTGGGTTTTCAGTGCTGTCATTGACTTTTAAAGGCCCGTTTATTTGACTGGATGTGCATTGGATTGGATTATATATACATATCCAAAGTAATCAAACATTTGGTGTTTCGTATTAATCTAATCATTTTTTATCCTTTGGGATTTGTATATTTGGTGGGGCTATATATCATTCAATAATTAGTCCCGTCACACAAATAGAACTTGGGGATTTAAGATTTAGAAAGCATTGTATGAATTTCGTTTAAACTAATCCTAATAATTCGGTGTGTACTGATTGTTCTCTGTTTTGTTTTGTTGGAGATGCTAGACTACAACGTACAAGGAGGTGAAAACTAAAGAATTACGTCTGTATATGTTTCTTATGATGTTCTACTTCATTTTCACGATGTGGTTGTGCGAAAACAAAAACATCACGGCTATTTATATAATTGAAGATGATTACATGGATGATATTTCTGGGTATTATGTTAGTTTAACAGCTCATATTGTGGCATGTAGGAAAGTTGAGCCGAGGCCTCTCTGTTATTGACATCTACAAGTTGGTGAGGGAAAGAGAGGAATTATCTGATGATGAAGTTTTTCTTGCTTGTGCACTTGGGGGGTGCATTGAATGGGTATGGCTCCATTATATCATTCCCGTTTATGGGTCAGACTGGCTTTTCTTTGTTCATATTTTTCTGTAATTTGAACTCTTATGTTGTTTCATCTACTGTTGCATGGTATTGAACCCTTGCAATGATTCTTGCAGCTTCAAGCATATTTTCTTGCTCTGGAGGATATTATGGATAACTCACACACACGCCGAGGTCAGCCATGTTGGTTCAGAGTGCCAAAGGTGTGTGAGTATATTGTGAGAAATTATGTTTCTCTTTCATGCATTTTCTTAATCCTTTTTAACATGGTTGTAATATTTGTTTCCAAATGACTAAGATATTCTATGCATCTTCTGGCTCTATTCAATGAGGTTGGGTTATCTTTCAGTAGAAGAGGATGAGTTGATAGGTCGTGTATTTAGGATGCTTGGAACTAATCTTGACCATGTTTGCCCTGGTAGAATTTGAAATAGCCTGTGGACAGGTGATGGATTTGATCACCATAATTAAAGTAGAGAAAGATTTGGCTAAATATTCTATTCCTCTGTAAGGGAGAAAAATCCCAATAATTGTCCTTTCTTTCTAATTTGATCTTAAATCTGACTAAATTTTCTATGCATTTACAAAACTGCTTACTACTCTAATAAAGACCCGGTAAGTGTCTGGCTTGTTCTTGCTCGTTATAAAAGATAGGAAGAAATGGCTATAGTTGCAACTATTGCTCAAAGCATGGTTTAGAGCTTTGGCTAGGAAGGCACGTCAGGTTGTTGGCTTATTAATTACCTGTTTTCCTGCTTAACTATATGGGAGACTCGTTTCTGTTTTCATAATCTCTGATGCAACTATGTTCTTTTTTCTTATTTCACTATTCTCCTTACAAGACGGATATGTTTCCAAGAGTTGTTTGTATGTGGTTCTCCCAGTAAAGATACAATGGACTCTTCTTTTTTTGCTCAAATACTCTTGCACTTGTGGTAGAATTTGTTTTCCTTTGTTCATAGATACGATCATTGTGATGCACATCTAGAGTAGATTAGACTTTAGAGGACTTAGGCCCCTTGCTTTCTGCATCATCTGTTCAATCAACTTTCCTTCTTGTGTTTGATAGTTTTATATTTCCTTATTCTTCTAACTCATAAGTACAAATTTGTCCTCTCGGGGTCAAGCTGCTTATGCTGCCTTCTTCTGAGGGTCGACCAACCTTCCTCCTTCTTAAGAGGATAGAAACTCAAACCACAACGAGTACGAATGCAGGAAATGAAATTATAAAAATAAGTCTAGTGCTCATCTTCTGGCTTTTGTTGACCAAATCTGCAGCAATAGGGTATTGCTGATTTCCAGCACTTCCAGCAATAGGGTAGCCATCAAACGGCGGTGAAGAAGGAAGCCCTGTTAAGAATTATCTCAGTCCACAGAACAGCATAACCACATAATATGAAACTTAGAAAGTGACATATTTGAGGTTGCTACCTGGATAATTAATATACGTGACTTCATAATTGCCAAAAAGCATCTTATTTGGAGACTCCTCCTCCCAGAATCTCCCATAAGTCATAAGTCAGCATAACAGAGGTATTATCAAACTTCTCCCCCAAAGGTACCAAATTAATGTCCACCACTGTTCTTCCCTGATTCTGATTATCAGCACTGGCACCAATTATTACCACTTCTAAGTTGTCTTTGGTTTTTAAACTCTAATTTTCAACAACTGAGGAGCTGGAATTGTCACAGAAGACAATGGCTGCATAGGCTCATGTACATTTACATCTAGAACCACCTTATGCGTTATTTATAATAGAATTTCTCATGCTTTTCACATTAATTCTCATCTTATCTACTTTACCTAGTTGTTTCATAGGTAACTATATAAACTTGCCATTAACTGAGAAAAACTGACATTCAATTGTGATCGAACTATATTATGTAATATAATAGAGTTTCTTACATTGGATCTAGCTGCAGCAAACACTATTAAGTGTTACCGCACTGCTCATAGAAAATATGAACTATCTAATTTTTTTTATTGAACTGCTTAAAGCTAAGGGGATAATAGATGTTATGAATATGTGTCTTAATCTAAGGGGATAATAGATGTGACAAATGTGTCTATTAAAGGTCTGCAAACTGTGTTTAATCTGTGTTTGTGAGCTGGATCTTCTTAACTGAATTGAAACAATTCCATACTTGGTCTTTTGTGCAACCCCTGTTTATCACTATTTATATCTTTAGCTGTCTTTGATATCTAATGGCTTTTGGAGGTGATTGCAATATCTTGAATTCTCTAATGCTTAAGATTTTTGAAAAAAAATAATCTCACGTGAGCCAAAAATAAACATTTCTAGCATTGGCACCGGATGAAAATCAGTATTTATTTCAGAAATATGTTTCTATCAAAATCCCAAACATATCATCTAATATATTACTTCTTATTGGATTAGTCAATACAGATAACTAATCTGGACGCATATCTCAATACCCTAAAGTTTGAGTTTGGGAAGGTCCGACTCTTAGACATGCATATTGTACCCGACTACCGGGGCTACATGCTATTACGTGGTTTAGTACTTGACATTTGTAAGCTTTTATGAGTGCTTTCTAATTATAGGCACATGACAGGTAGCAGAACGAGTGATTTTCTTGTGGAACAACGAACGCATAGTGGGCTTGATTGCCCAGAACCAACAAGTGATTTGGCTACTCATTTTCGAAGCATTGGAGAGGAATATGCAGGGCCACTGGAACCAGACGGTTCATGGGCTGACTGGCAATGTGCGAAGAATGTTCCAGGAGATTGACACAGAGCTTTTTGAAGAGTGGGACCCACATTATGCGGAGAGAGAAGCTAGGTTCCGTAACTTGGAAGAGCAGCTGCTGCTTTTTTTTTTTTTATTTGACGTGTTTGAAAGTTACCAACTCCAATTATTCTGAGGTGAAATCTGGCCTGCAGCTCCATATATGGCAACGCACCATGTATGTGGAAAAATGTCCTACATTGGAAGGATGTGGTAAAATGTAAATGGCATATGAGAAACCCCACAAGCTACTCGTGTAACTTGAGCTATAACTTTTGAGGCCATGTGGTTGGCCAAAGAGTTTCCAGGGGCCAGCTTGGATGCGGGTTGTTGGAATATATGCAAGCTATATCCTACTTTTTTGTTTATTACACTGCAGTCCCTTAGGTCAAACGGATCAAAAGAACCAAAACCCCAAAACCACTTGAACTGCATGGCCTCATCCTTCAAACTGTACAGTCCAAACCTCCACCTATACCGTGCGGTATGATTATGTGCACGTACCGTGCGGTGCACTTTGAATACCGTACGACTCCCATGTCTTGTCAACGGGATTCTAGGGGTGCCCAGCAGCTCAATTCGATTGCGTAATACAGCGAAGCCTACCCGTAGCCCATCATTTTGCGTACGAATCTCAATCAAGGGAAGAGAGTACGGCACCTCTTCGCTTATATATATCCACCTCCGTCAAACGGTTCGAGAGAGTTTTTTTTACCCCGACATACGTACCCCTCGAAATCAAAAACTAAAAACTATACTGTGAAACCCTTGCCTTTCAAAACCTTGCTATCCCCAGTCACTACATTCTCATAATAAAAAAAAAGCTACTTTGTTCTACAAATCCGAAAGCCAAAGCCTTCATTCTCACCCCAATCGGTCTGTTTTCAAGGTATAAAACATGTTTTAATTCAAAACTTGGTTCTTCTGAGGGGAGTATTTGCTGGGTTTAGGAGAGGTTCCATACCTCCTCTGAATCCGCGAATTCAAATTTTATCAAATGGAGTGACCCGTGAGTCATTCTCGCCTTTGAGAAAATGTCGTGAACACTCTTAATGTGTTTTACGACGTTTGAACAATAAAGGTACATTATAAACCCATTTCCAAAGATTTTCTGGTCAAGAAATTATGGTTTTTACACTAAGAAAACATCCATTTGCCTCTCTGGTCCAAGAGCAAAGCTTTTGAAAAATATCTAACAGAAGCACCGTACGGCTTCAGCAGTGGCACCGCGCGGTGTAATAAGTATTGACACCGTACGGCACAAGGGTAAAATCCCATTTTAGATGCTCTGTTTTCTGAAATTGTGTTCTGTTTTCTTAAAACTTACAAAGGTTTTATCACAGATTACCCCCCTGTATTTCTGGTTCTTACAATTAAGTCCCTTCATTTGGTTAATTATTTCATTTAGTTGTTTATTTGAATAAACGTGTGATTTAATTGTTATTATTCACTTCTTTAAAGTGTTACTTCTTTTCTTATTTATTGTTTACATGAGCTAAGTTTCAATAAAATCTTTCAAAAAAATCCCACAAATATTTAGTAGAGACCGGAAAATTCCGGGCACGCGGGGTGCTTTTTCAAACAAAACCTTCCCCGCGGGTAATCTGGCTCCCGAACCCAAATCTCTATTTTTCGCAGACCGAACCCTTTTTCAACGGCACAAGAGTCATATTATTTTTCTAAACGGTTCCTCGGGTACCTAACATTTTCAAAAAAATTAAACCCCAGGTGGCGACTCTAAATTTTCTTTTTTCCCTAAATTCGCCTCTTTTTCAACACAAAACCAGGCGTGGGCCCCGACCGTCCACACTAGGATAGCAGTTTATCCCACCTTACATATGTGGGAAGATAGATGGACAGTAGTAGCTGTTGCGCAGCTAAAAATTTGTTGCTTCCTGAGGCAAAAAAACTAGAACTTTTTCCATTCGTTTTTTTTCCCATTAGTAACTTAGTATATAATATGGTAAATCTTATGTCCGATTATGAAGGATGTTTGGGTTAACATATTTAGTACCTTCAACTTGTTACTTAATGGTTTAGTGGCTTGTTCTATAGCTGATAATCTACATGTTGTAGGGATGTGGTGGTCCTTTCGCATTCACAACTGTGATTCTCTCCTCCTAAAACAGAATTTTTTGACATTTTTATCATTATTCCTTGTCCTACAAGGTTACCTTGTGAACGGATTTTGCTTGCTGAACATTGAAAAGCTCAAGCAATGTTGAAAAGTAATGCCCTAAATGAAAATTCGCATATATACTCGCAAATTATTTAGGTGAAGTTATAAAATTGATGCCTTGCCTTTGTAATGGGGCATCAAAACAAAATAACATATGTAACACGAGTTTGAATCATGAGAATTAGTTTGTCTTTCATTTATTAAAAACAAAATAAAGTACGTAGCGCCGTTTTATAGGGCATTACTCGCATTTTAGCACCTGAAGAAGCAACGTTCTTTTTATAGTAAAAAAAAAAAAACGTTCTCTTTAAATTTATGGAAAACGTTTGAACATTTTTTCAAAAAAAAAAGTATTACGTATTTTTAATTTATCATTTTGCAAACCGGTCTATCATTTTAGGAAGGAAAGAATATGGTACAAGCAAGAATCTTGAAAAAAAACTAAGAAAGAATATACTAGTTCTATTAGTTATTTAAAAATGGAGGGCAAGTATAAGAGCATGACCAGTGGTATAACCAAAACTGGATAATCAAAAGTTGCCACATCAGATTTTGATTATCCATACAAGACATTTATAAAGTTAACAATGTGGAGTGTCATAATGGTATTTTGTGTCCATAATAAAAAAAAGTACTACTCACTCTATTTTTATTCATAAAATGGGCACAACTTAACATTTGTAGATATACTTTTTATAATATTAGTACCATTTAAAAGATATTCACAATACCTTTAAAATGAGACCAATCTTGAACATATTTTCAAATTTTTTTATTATTGATAATTTCAATTTTTTTAGAGAAAGTACAAAAAATTGAGTTTTGAAGTAAGTATTTGAAAAATGGAGGGAGAATAATGTTGTTATTGTTGAATTCATTCTACCAAAAAAGATTTATAAATAGGATGTGGTCCCAAAAATTTGGTTATGGAGTTTTGGTTATTGAGAAAATGTTGTTACTTTTGATTATCCAAGTACCAAAATTTGGTTATTGGCTAAAAGGTTGTTATCTTTGATTATGCCAATGTGAGCCAATTTTTGGACAAACATTGTTAACTTTGGTTATTTAGATGTTTTGATTATTCCAATGGTGATGCTCTAAGGAAATTAAAAATGGAGGGCTTCTATAAAGAAAACAAAAAAAAATTCCCATCGCCTCTCCAGAAAGCGCTACCAGCTTCACTAGCGCTGTTTGATATGGGGTTACTGGCACTCTAGGGCTTGAAAAAGTTGCTTTCCTTATATAGAAAAAAATGACCTTTTTTAATTCATGGAAAAAGTCTGAACTTTTTTAAAAAAAAAATGTGTTACATATTCTTAATTTATTGTTGTGTGAATTGGGCTATAATGTTAGGAAGGAAGGATCGATCCAAACTATTTTAGTGGCATTCCAGTTGATTTTGGATCGATCCAAAGTTAAGTTTGGATCGATCCAAACCCCCCTTCGTGCAGTTTTGCTCCTTTTGACCCCTTTTAACCTCTTTTGTGCAATGTGCTTGTTATACCCATTCTAATTGACTTGAAATGCTTTGAGATATGTGTCATGAATATATTTGAGCATATTTGGTGATTTCTTAAGTTTCCTTGGGGTTCGTGTTGCGTGTTTGACACCTAACGACACCATGGTGGTGATAGTTGATCGAATTAGGGTTTTTAAGCGTTGATTTGAGTTGAGCTATTGCATGGACACTAAAATGAATCGATTGAGCATGAAATGATATTAAATGATGAAAGGAATGACACGGGGCCCGAAAGGGTATGCCCGGAGTGACACGGGGCCTTTATGGTATGCCCGAAATGACACGGGGCCCGAAAGGGTATGCCCGGAGTGACACGGGGCTTTCATGGTATGCCCGGAGTATAATGAATGAAACAAATGGATAAGAAGTATGACATGGATGTTCTGAGGCACATGTGACGTGTCGGGTATGATCTGGACACTTGTCAATTATTGTGGAGGTTTGAGTGATACATGTTGATAGCTAGGAAATGTTTAAATATGTGTGGGGTACGAGGAAGTATTTGAGGGATATTTGTGGGACGCGGACTATTTTCAGGATATTGTAGGACACGTTGACAGATGCGGGATACATACAGATACTCGGGGAACGCTTGGACACTCGAGGGACACATGGCCACCTGTAGGACACGTGTGTGATATATGTATACTTATAGGGTACTGGTGAACACGAGTAGAGAAATTGTTGACATGTGGGTACCCGTGGGATGCGTCGGGGTACGTTTGGGTATTGTGCGGTACAGGGATTCACGGGGAATGCATCGACTAGTGTATCTTGTGTGTGTATGAGAATGCCTAGATGTGTGTTAAATGTCATATGACAATTGGGTTTACGTGCATGATATTGATTGGTGTGAGTCTCAACGGACATGTCGGTGGAATTAGAAAGGGGAAAGAAAGAAAAAAAATGATTGTTTGATTGAAATGACGCCACGATATTCCTGAAGATGGTTTAGTACGAGGGTTGTTAGACCCAGCTAAGGTTTTTTTAATAAGAGACACGTAGATTAGATAAGTGGTAATGTTATGATTGATAATATTGGTCAGATGAAAGCTCAATAGTTTACTACCTAAAGTAATATCACAGAGGTGTACGTGAGGAACGCGTGAAGGTTGATGTCCTTCTGCTATGATCAAATGATATGTTAGATAGCTTACTTGTTACTTGTCAATATTTTGTTGCGCTTTTGTTCATTATATCTTACTATCCATTTTTGTGTTTCAAACTCCAAAGGGGGTACCTACTGGGCGAAGTAAATGCTCACCCCTTTGCTGTTTCAGGTATGGCTCGGAGTATGACATGGAGTGCTTGATGTGCATGGCATAGTGAGATCATGACATGAAAGATTATTTGAAGCATTGTAAACTTTTACTGTTGAAATAATGTAATATTTTAAGGTAATTTATATGGGATATGGGTGCCGAAGATTAGATTTGTCATTTGTTGTCAATATAAACGCTGTAAGGTAATTTTGGACTAATCAATGAGTTTAATCAAATATTTCGTGGAGGAAAAATGTTTATTCAATTATGATGAAAATCGAGGGCGTGACATCTTGGACCTATAACCAAGTGGCGACTCTGGTCTTCGCTAAGTATTCGTAACTCGAATATTCGGTAGTGCATATGGTCATCAGTCATGCATAGAGATAGAGTACCGACGCTGCATTGAGTGCATTTCCGACAACGGAAAGTCACGCCCGAATCAACCTCCCGGCGACGGGAGCGGGGCGGAGGCAGGGGGCGCTCACACACTTTTATTTGTTTATTCTTATGCTAGTAGGGTTATCTGCACCATTTGTTTAATAAAGCCATGTTGGTTTCTGATTAGTATATTCCTATGCTGGTAGTTAAGTTAGTTATCATGTGTTTTTTGTCCAATCATCACAGATCGGTGTCTCCCCCACTTCTCAATAAAAATGCAGTATGGTGGTATGATTAAGGGTAGCAATTATGTATGTGTGTGTGTGTGTGTGTGTGTGCGGGGGGGGGGGACCTATGGGTTCATTGACTTTTGCGAAGCTGATGAATTAGGAATCATTGAGCTTTGTAACATGGCCAAAGAATTAAAGACAACATTCTGCAATGACTACTACTTGATGGTGAATGGGTATTTTATTGTGGTTAAGTTAGACACTGATGCCCTTAGAATGTGTCAATTGGTGGAAATTAATGGGGTGGTGGAGGTTTATGCTGTGTCCGACACTGGTTATGTAGTACCCACCCAATGTAGTCAAAATAGAAATGGTACTAAGGCAAGTAAGGCAAGCTAGGGTAAGGGTAAGGGTAAGGGTAAAACTAATGTGACTGATGTAGTTGAAGTGCAAGTTGAGGAGGAAGAGGAATATGATACAGATGACTATGATCCAGAGTCCATGCCATCTGATTCAGATTATGAGGAATTTGTTGATAGTGATTGTGGAATTGGGGATGATGATTATTTGTTTGATAATAATGTGGATGAAGATGTAGATGACAATGAACATGCACCTACTGGGAATGGTAGTGAACCTGCACCTACTGGTGATGGTGTCTTTAAAGACTTTGATGAGTTGTCAGATAACAATGATGAGTTGGTCAGCATGAGCAGTTCAACAGATTCAGATGGTGAAGGGAGTGGAAGGAAACACAAGAAGATCAAACACAAAATCTTTAATGAGAAAACAGATATGGTGGACCCTATTTTCTGTGTAGGTATGGAGTTTAAAACCCATGTGATTTTTAGGAATGTAGTGAAGGAGCATTCTATGAAGCTTGGTAAGAATGACATCAAGAAGATCAGTGCTATTTGTAAGTCTAAAAACGGGTGCCCATGGTATATATATATATATGCATCCTTTGTGAAAGGAGATGGAGTATTTAGGGTGAAACACTTTGTGGGTACGCATATCTGCACTAGATCATACAATGTGCTACATGGTAGTACCAATTGGATTGTGAGGAGGTACTCTGAAAGAATTGCTCAAAACCCTACATGGCCAATTCAATCCTTGGCTGACATCATTAAATCTGAACACACAGTGCATGTTGATAGGCAGAACGTATTCAGAGCAAGGAGGAAAGCACTTGCCATTCTTGCTAGAAATGCAGCTGAACAGTTTGAGGAATTGTTTGGGTATATTGATGAAGTTAGGGCTACCAATCCTGGGACCACAATCAAGGTAATGACAGATTAGAAAATGTGGTCAAGTTTAAGAGGTTGTACCTTTGCTGGGGTTCATTGACGAACGGTTTCCTTGAATGTTGCAGACCAGTTTTATTGGGTTGGATGGCTGTCATCTTAAAGGGCCCTTTGGTGGGATCATGTTAACAGCAGTGGGGATAGATGCAAACAATTGCATCTACCCTTTTGCATATGCAGTTCGTATTTTTAATTTATCATTTTGCTAACCGGTTTATCATTTTAGGAAGGAAAGAATATGGTACAAGCAAGAATCTAAAAAAAAACTAAGAAAGAATATACTAGTTCTATTAGTTAATTAAAAATGGAGGGATACTATAAGTAAATTAAAAATGGAGGGCTTCTATATACCAAAAAAAAATATTTCCCAACGCCTCCCCAGAAAGCGCTATTAGCTTCACTAGCGCCGTTTGATATAGGGTTACTGGCACTCTGGGGCCTGAAAAAGTTGATTTCCTTATATAGAAAAAAACGAGCTTTTTTAATTCATGGAAAAAGTCTGAACTTTTTTTTAAAAAAAAATGTGTTGCATATTCTTAATTTATTGTTGTGCGAATCGGGCTATAAATTTAGGAAGGAAGGAATATAATACAAGCAAGAATCTCGAAAAAGGATAAAAGAAAGAAAGAGTATACTAGTTCTATAAGGAAATTAAAGATGAAGGCTTCTATTGATTCTATAAAACAGAAAAATACGTTACTCGAAGGATGTTACTATAAATCCCGAGGGTTGGAAAACTTCAGTGTTTGAGCGGGTACCTCATAGCGTACCCAGCGTTTCTAAGGCCATCCAAAAATGTATAGGACGCTTCGGATTTTAAATAAATCCTTCATCCAAAAATGATTAGGACGGTCCAAATTTTAAATAAATTCTTTCAGTCGAGCTGTGATTTGCATTCGGGCACCACGTAGTAAATGAACGGCTGTGATTCAGGAGATGGACGGCTTTGATTTGCGTTCGAGCACCACGTAGGACGGGGCCTGCTCGGCACTGAATAATTTCTCCCTAGGGTTCTTGTTCTGTTAAATACGGAGTAACCCTTCTGCGCCTCTCTCTCACTCTCTCTCTCTCCTGAACCCAGAAACCCTCCTTCGACCGCTTCCTCCACGGCGGCCTCTCCTGCAACTCCATCACTGAACTCGTCTCCGAAAGTGAGGAAGGGCTTTGTACGCGAAGCTGAATCATGAGTTCATCAGGCAATGAAGGTGAAGAAGATGGAGAGGACGAGGATGGTGAAATCAGCACCTTTCTAAAATTCAAAAACGCTTGTTTTTTGGATCATCGGATTAGAGATTTACCAGAGGTTTGTTCGACTTGTCAACCGTTATCATCAGATTTCGCCAATCCTACAATGCCAGTACTTGAAAAGTCGGTACCATCGAGCATCCATTCAGGTGCACCACCGACGAACAAAATAAAATCTAAGGAACGAAAGGTTCACTTCAAAGATGATGAAGGGAGGGCATCAAATCTTGAGCCATCAGGTTCGGCAAAACATAAAAATGTTCGCGGGGTTCAACAAAGAAAAGATGCAGCCTCTGAAGGGGGAAATATTGCCCCACAGCCTATGGTTAATGCTGCAAGCACTATGTGCCATGAAGAACTTCATCCAATTTGGTTCTCCTTAGTTGCTTCTGATTCCCAGTTAGGTTCTTCTTTTTTATCTGCACATCCATTCACAAGCATAACAAGATTTTTTCTCTCTCTTTATGCAAAGATGTAGCCAACCACGGGGACATGTAGTGGTGGCTGCCACCGCAATGATTTTTGAAAACCCCCTTACTCTACTAGCATTCTTCTATTGAATGTTAACTAGGTCTAATCATTTTCTCATTTTGGTTAACTGTGTTTCATGACTAATACTGGATTTTAGGGAAGGAGATGCACACCTGCCACAGATACCTTCTGGCTACGTGAGGGTAAAGTAAGTCTCTTAGCCATACTAGTGTTTCTATCTTTGCATGATTATTTATACCACGTTTCCGGGGTGCTCTGACCAGCTTACACACCTCTAACACCGCGTTCCAGTTTTGATAAGGCCCTCATATTTGTAGAATATTGTGCTTGAAACATCAGTAGAGTTTCTTCTATGTTAATTTTCTTGTTACAGTAATAAAGTTCGATTTTCAAATTGGCATTGGATATGCTTCAAATGATGTGTGTCGTGTCTGGTTTGGCTTAGATAATGTCTTTGAAACGTTCTTGCTGCCATTTCTGGGATTCTCATTGATATGTTTTGTTTTGTGTTTTTCCCTGCCACAGGAATGCAAATTTGCCAGTTTCCTTCATCCAAAAGTATGTTGCAAAAAAGCTGAATCTTTACAGTGAAGCTGAGGTACCTTGCATTATTTACTCATTGCTTACAAAAAAAAATTTGTTTATGCATTTTCTTCTGTTGATTCCTTAATTTCCACTATTCCGGTTCATAATATGGATCTAGGACTATTTTTAGGGATTGACTTGGGTAGTGTTTGCGGTTTGATTTGGGGGTTGATTTGGGGCTGATTTAAGGGTTATTTTGGGACTGATTGGGGCTGGATTAGTGGCTAATTATGGGGCTGTTATGGGGCTATTTTGATGTGTGGGGCTGTTTCTGGAGAAAAACTATCAAAGTACAGATACAGACCATTTGATCCGATTGATCTGTACACACTGATATGATTTGCTAGGGCTGTTGATCTGACCTTATCGTCCACGGATCAGTTAGATGTAGAACATCCTTTAACAATCTTTAACAATCTACGATGTTTAGGTTCATTTTAGAGGGAAAAAAAAAACTACTATCAAAGTACTGATATGGATCATTTGATCCGATTGATCTGTACACACTGATATGATTTGCTAGAGCTGTTGATCTGACCAAACTGAAGTGATTTGCTACAGCCCAACAACGTGCTAAACAAACCATTGAGATTCTATTGCAATTACCTGTCAAGACATTGGTTCGGTTTAGAAGCGTTTCCAAATCTTGGTGCGCCATAATATATGAGACTCAATTTGTGAAAAAGCACTCAGTGTCGCGATCAAGGATGACGACATTAACCATTGGAGGGTCATCACATGTGAAGAAAAAAAGGTAAACTTGTGCAAGTGGGATTCTCAGTAGCCCCAAACTAAAACGTGGGATACTATTCACTATCAGGCGTGAAGACTTTTGAACTTCCGTAATACGTTTTTAGATTCGTTCAATAAATATGAGTTTACTCATATTTGTTTTTTCCTCTTGTAAGGCCTATAAATACGTTTGTAAAATCATCAAGTGTGGAGTAAGAGAATACATCAAGAAAGTGTGAGTGTTTGTTCAATTCTCTTTGTGAGTTTCATACAGCAAAAGTGTGTGATATATACTCTCCTCCACTCAACAAATTGGTATCAGAGCCAATCGGTCTGAAAAAGTCCAAATTGGTGAAAAGAAAAAAATTTCATTCACGGCTGATTTTGTCGGAGTGAACGAAAATATTTTTTGAGAGTTGAAGATTGGAACTTAACCATACGAGTTCCGTTGGCGCCGATAGCCAACACAGGTCAAAAATCAAAATCTAAGAAAATTGATTTTGAGCCCAGAAGGAGACTTGCCTCGACGAGACAAGAATTGTCTACCAATTAAGTCTTTCTACCTTTGTGCTTGCTTGCCTTTCATAGAATAACCAGCAATGACTGTGGATTTCATTAATTTAGTGGAAATTACTGATATTTATGTTCGCCTAGACAGATTTATTTTGTCCACAGACATTTGCACCTTGTTAAAAACCCAACGTGGTGGTGGTTCTCAAAACTTTTGAAAACCCACCCGGTTCTCAAAACCCTTGTTGAAAATCGAACAAAGCCGGATTTTCCAAACCGGGTTCCGAAAACTCAAACGAACAAGCCCAATAGAAAATTAGTTGTACTCAGAGTCTGTAAACCACTTTTATGTACCTACCAGTCCTCCCAGACTGTCCGCTAAGCAATACTAGCATTGTGAGATTTATTCTTCATTTTTCTTTCATGATATTAGTGAAACTTGCAGCATATATATGTGGAAAGTGGAAATAGATTCTAATGGTTGAACCAAGAAAATTTGATCAACTAGTTTATTAGCCTCTCTCAATTTCGAAAAAGTTATCTAGTCTGCAAAACGAGAACTTAAGAATATCTATTGTTGTCCAAAACAAATTTAAACTTCTTTCTTAAAGTAAAATAACTCAATTTTTTACTAGCAAAAAAAAGTCTAATTTTTCTTTTGACAAAAAAACATCATTTTATAGTTTCATTTTACAGACAAACCAATCTCTTTGCGACATATGATGTATCAACTTCGACCCCAAGGGCTTGGGGCTTTGGGCCACGTGGGAACTAGAAAGCAACCAAAGAGCTTGTCCCAAAAGAGGTACAAGTTCGAATCTCACGAATGCCAAACAATCTAAACTTTGGGGCTCACTGGAATTTTATCCGGTCTTAACTTATGCGTCTGTTTGTCAAATGATTTTAGCAAAAGAGTTGCTAAAATCATTTGAGTCTGGTCATAAAAAAACAAATAAAAAAGATATAGTATCATTTCTTCTTTTCAATAAAAAGAAAGCAAATTCGAATTATTAATTAGAGGAAAA
>JAXBDA010002000.1:0-17842 GCA_036023075.1 Gaultheria prostrata | reverse complement strand
TGATTTTAGCAAAAGAGTTGCTAAAATCATTTGAGTCTGGTCATAAAAAAACAAATAAAAAAGATATAGTATCATTTCTTCTTTTCAATAAAAAGAAAGCAAATTCGAATTATTAATTAGAGGAAAATAAATCTACCTTATTCTACCGAGCCAATAGGTTCAGAATTTTGCTTAGGAATGTGAATGTTATTCCACCTATTATTATTAGAGTATATTCACATATTTTCAGTTAAGCCGGTTATGAGCATCTAAAATCTACTCTTCAAATATATATTCTTCTCAGGTACTAAGAAGATGTGGACGGTGTCACTTTTTTTAATGTTGTTTTGAAAAAGGGCGATCTGGGAAAAAAGAAAAATTTTAGAGTCGCCACCCGGGGTTTTTATTTTTGGAAAATGTTAGGTACCCGAGTAACCGTTTAGAAAAATAATGACTCTTGTGCCGCTGAAAAAAGGTTTGGTCTGCGAAAAATAGAGATTTGGGTTCGGGAGCCAGGTTACCCGCGGGGAAGGTTTTTTTTTTTAAAATGCACCCCGCGTGCCCGGAATTTTCTGGTCTTTACTAGATATTTGTGGAATTTTTCTGAAAAGATTTTATTGAAAACTTTTAATCACATAAACAGTTTATAAGTAAAACAGGAGGAAATAATGCATTAAAACAACAAGTAAATCACGTAAAATACGAATTGATATCAAATGACATAAAATAATAAAATAAGGGGACGTAAATGCACGAAATGGAAGTAGAGGGGGGTCAACTGTAATAAGACCCCACTGGTTATTTCAAAAAACAGAGCATCAAATTCGTGAAAACAAAGCATAAAATCAAATTTTACCTTGGACACCGTACAGTGTCTAAACATATACCGCGCGGTGCCATACTGACGCCGTACGGTGTCAAAATTCAAACATTTTTCAAAAAATTTGTTCTCGGATTAAAGAAGAAAATGGGTATTTTCTCAATACAAAACCACAATTTCTCAACCAAAAACCTTTTGAAAAGACTTGTGATGTACCTCTATTGTAAGCAAATGTCGTGAAGCATATTGCAAATGTTCACGGCATTACTTCCAGAGACGTGAACAACCCGTAGGTTATCGTATTTGATTGAAACTTGGGCTTGTCGGATTCGGAAGAGGTATGAAACCTCTCTTAAACCCAGGAGAACTTCCCACAGAATACCAAAACTTGATTTTGGAATTGGAAAACACTTTTTATACCTTGAAAACGAATCGGTTAAAGCGAGAATGGAGGTCTTGGCCTTTGGGTTTGTGGAAACAAGGTGGCTTTTTCTTTGGATTATGAGAATATAGTGACTGGGAATGGCAAGGTTTTGAGAGGCAACGTATGATTTTTGATTTTGAGTGGTACGTATGTCGGTTGAGAGCTTCGCTGCTAAATTTTGCTCGAGAAGATCGGTTTATATAACCAACGGTGCCGTACTCTCCTTCTTCTGGTGAGATTCGTACGCAATAATGATGGGCTATGCTCATAGCCCTTGCCGTACTACGCAACCTTTCTGAGCTGCTGGGCAACCCAGGAATCACGGTGATGGGACAAGGGCACCGTGCGGTGCCAGGGAGTATGCCGCACGGTGTAGTCAAGGAGACCGTACGGTGGAGAAGGGATTTTGGGCTGTACGGTTCTGAGAAGAAGGCCGTACGGTTCAGGTATTTTTTGGAATTTTTGGTTCTTTTGGTTTGTTTGACCCAAGGGACCGCTCCAAGGTATATTCCGTGCTCTTTCATCATCGGGGGTGCGCAAGTCATCAAAAATTGGGGTGTCTACAGAAGAGCCACTAAAAAAAACCTAGAAGATTTGGCCAAGTGATTATAAAAAGGGAAATGATTTTCACACCCCCTTTTTATCCTCAAACACTCCCTTTTTGTTTTTATGCACCTTGAAATTACCAAATTACCCTTCATATGGAAAAAGTGATTCATGAGGTAAGGGTAATTTTGTAATTTCAAGGTGAATAAAGACAAAAAGGGAGTGTTTGGGGATAAAAGGGGGGTGTGAAAATCATTTCCCTTATAAAAAAGCAATAATTGCTTTCTCTATAAGGTCACATATTTCATTCCTACGGAGGTCAAACTTTCCAAACATTGAAGCCTTTGAAGGTTTGTCTGGTTATTAACTTAAGAATCACAGAATTAGTCGAGGTGTGCCGGACATCCAGTTATCAGAGGAATAAAGAGCTACTACAAAAATTTGCTCCAACCGACACAATAAATGTGAACACTAAAATTTGTAGGGAACCACGCAGGGAAGGCCCTGTGGGACCCAGTAAGGATCTTGAACGGATGATCCGTTTCTCAAAAAATTTAAAACCACATTTCATTTTTTAAACCAGCTTCATCCGATATGTGTTGATGCTCAATCCAAACTTTTAAATGGCTCAGATGAAAAAAAAATGAAAGTTTGAATCGAACATCTATACATATGACTCTGTCCCTGCTTCAAAATGACATAAAAGTCACGAAAGTAAGCATTTTGGTGAATAAATTTTATGAGTTGAAATAAATAAACCAAACATAGCAAAAAAAAGAAAATCATTTTGCTTTTGTCAAATTACCATAACACTGTATGAAAAACATACACAACCACAAGTGTATGAAAAGATCAAAAGATTGAGAGCCAGTTAACCAGTTATTGGGCTTGGGCTTCGCGAGAAGTATTCCCAACCCAATTCAACAACACAACAAACAGCACGGGAAAAAAATTAAAAAGCAAGCGCCGTTGCCGGGGATCGAACCCGGGTCACCCGCGTGACAGGCGGGAATACTTACCACTATACTACAACGACTTGATTGTACTGTCTTTTGAGACTTAATATAATTGTTCCTTTGAACCATTGATTTGAGCCAAGTATTAACTGTTAGGCTAAACAACTGCCATTTGTAGAACCCCAACTTTGGTGACATATGACACATTTGATGGAGTGTATACTCCCTTTGTCCCATTTTGTTTGTCAATTTTTAATAATCGTGTTAGTTTTCTATCGCTTATATCTTTTAATATTGATCTCCAAATCTATGCAATATGGATCTTGTTTGATAGTTCACTATTAATTCTATTATATAAAGTTTTTAAAACCGTGAAAAATATTATAAATTGAAAGATATAAGCAATTTAAGGCGTAGCAGAAAATGGAATAATTGACAAACAAATTGGGACGGAGGGAGTATAAAATATTACTGAGGGCGCATGTGAGCCAAGTATTGCGTTACAAGCCTGTGGCCAATGACAGCAGACTGTATTGATTCTTTATATTGAAAATATGTATTGTGCAAATTGGATTTGAGCTCATTTGTGTGTGTTTTTTGAATATAAATTTGTGTCGATTAGGTTTTGATCGGTATCCAATCATTATAGGGCTGGCCCTGGCCTAAAGCAGGAGATGTGGCCACTTTAGGCCAAAAATTGAAGCAAAAAGTAAGGGCTAATTTTCCACAGAAGTGGTTCATATATAATACATGAACTATTATCTTATTTAGCTCCAATGGTCTGTGCATGAATGTTAGAGTTGATTGTCCCAGGTTCAACTCTTTGGAGGCCTTTTTTAGGCTAAATGTTATTGTTGGGTGGAGACCAAGTGGGCCAAGTCTAACATCCTACCGAGGCGGAGGCCAGGTGGGCCAAGTTTCAGTTGACACGTTGGCGCTTAGGCGCGATAGGGAATATGGAAATAAAGTTGCACCTTCACTGACACCTGCGGGTTTTGGTGAGTTGGTAAGCGTTTGATCCTAACAAGTGGTATCAGAGCTAAGGTCAATGGGTCAACTCTCCTAGATAGCATGCTGCTTACGGGCAGGTGCATGAGGGGGGATTCATTGTTGGGTGGAGGCCAAGTGGGCCAAGTCCAGCATCCTGCCGGGGCGGAGGCCAGGTGGGCCAAGTCTCAGTTGACCCGTTGGCGCTTGGGCACGATTGGGAATATAGAAATAAAGTTGCGCCTTCACTGACACTTGTGAGTTTTGGTGAGATGCGAGTTTTGGTGAGATGGTAAGCGTTTTATCCTAACAGTTATTTTGCCTTATTTTTTTATTCGATCTAGTGTAGATAAAATAAAACTCTTGCACCACATATATGGAGTAAAATTTAATTATGCTTTAGTGGTTGTAAATGTTACTCAAGTTCAAGGTTCAAATTTTTTGCACACCATAAATATTTTGCTAATTTTTTAATTTTTCTCTAGTTTATTTAGTCTTAACTTTTACTCCATCTTTTAACATCAAATTCACAAATAAATAATTGTTGATAATAAAAATACATAAGTAATTTATTTTCACTTACAAATTGGAAAAAAAAAACCCCAAAATTAGTTAGAGAAAACGCATAGTATGAGCTATGAGCAGTGCTTTGTTATGTTTGGTTTATTTATTTCGAATTGCATAAAAATGTAAAAGTTTGTTTTAGTTAAATTGTGAAACTAAAATACCATTGTTTAATCTTTTTATCTTTTATTAGCCACCTAAAGTGAATTTTTTTTTGTAAAAACCTAGGGCCCAATTTTTAATTCCGCTTTAAGCCTTTAAAATCTCAGGGCTGGCCCTACCGATCAATATGGTTTTTGGTGTGGTTGAACTTCTTGACGAGATCTACAACGTGAACGATTCCAATCATTCAAAATTTGAAACTCGAGAGGAGCTAATTCCCCTCCCAAAAATAAACGAAAGAAAAGCCAGGAAACCATGTTTATTCCAAAAGTGTTCATAATGAAGTAGTTGGACGAGATCAAAATATAATGTAGTAAAGTAATTGGACTAGCATTTCATAATCCAAGATTATATGATTAGCCCGTACCATACTGCCTCCGTGTCAAGAGACAAGAATATTATGTAGGAAAATTAATCCTGGAAAAAGTAAATTGAAGTAAAGTAAAGAAAAAAGTATACTCCTATATATTTTCTCGTTAGTGTTTATTTGACAAAGAATTATATAGGAAAACAAAAGTTTAGTTGTTCATTTGCCTGAAAAAGAAACTTACGGGAAACTTCATTTATCTTGATTCAATAGCTATTTCGAAATAACGTAATTTTGGGAACTAAATATCTAGGGAGAAAATTAATACATTAATTGCTACATTTGAATCATCAGGCAACTCGAAAATCAACCATAAAAGAAAATAATTAGCCAGTTGAACTTTTTTTTTCTCTATTCAATACATTCGTAACTATTTGTTTCGTGTCACATTTATATGGATTATTGATTTGTCTCGACAAAGGAATCAAAAAAGTAAAAATTAGGATTGAAACTCAAAAAAAGTTTGGCTTATTTTTGTCTATATTTAGAATTGTACAAAATAAGAGAAATAAATGAGAGGGAGAATATTGGCGCGAAAAAATTGAGAATAGAGGGAGGATAGAACTTCTCCGCGATGCTAAATTCCATATATTTTGGAGTATTTAATTTAAGACCAAGTACGTCCTTTTGAAAAAATCATTTTCCTGATGACTGAACACTCCACAATTTGAGAGAAAGTTAACGTTTCTATCATTTCTTGACAACTGAAAAGGCCACCAAAGTTACTAATGCTCTACAATTTTGTCATTTGAAAAGGGAAAGTAAATGGTAAAAGGATAAGTATGTTTCTTTCAATGTAGTGTTCGGGAACGTGCAGCAAATGGGCATTTGGTCTAGTGGTATGATTCTCGCTTAGGGTGCGAGAGGTCCCGAGTTCAATTCTCGGAATGCCCCCCTAATTGGAATTGTTTTTAATTTTTTTATTCTTTTTCTTTTCCTGCCAGTAATAGCAAAGTTGTGGCATTCCCATGAAAACAGAATTGAAAATTAAAAAAAATGTGTTATTTTGTGTACACAAACCAATGCACTTCTTTTTTCGTTTAGATTCACAGGAAATTATAATATTAATTACTCTTTTCATGAGCGAATAAAAAATTTACGAAGGCAATTTTGTAATTCTACACAAATGAAGACAAAAGCGCACTTGGACCACGGGTGTGGTAAAATAAAGCAAAGATAAAAACGAAAAAAGCAAAGATAAAAAGTGATTAAGAAAAGACCAAAATGGATAAAAAAATTCAGCCAAAGCGCACTTGGACCACGGGTTTGGTAAAATTAATTCCCGTTTTTTATTTGTTTGATACAAGTTATAGTCTGATCGGTTAGTATTAGTGCCCATGAAAAAAGACGAACAAGGCTTTTTCCTTCGGCCCCAAAAATTGGTGTAGAGTCATTTAATAAAATCCAATAAAATTAGATTCATATGCAGAATGAGCTAGTATAATATAAGACTAAGTGATTTACAAGCATAATTATTACAAGTACTTTTCTCGCTTAAAATATAAAAAGAGCGACCTTTAGTGAATTCTTTAAATTTTGAATTCTTTATATTTTTGGCGTGATGCATAAAATTAATTTCTAACTTGTTGAAGAATCCATAACAATTAATGGGGCAAAAAATGCTGAAGGAAAGATGACATATACATTTGAATCTGACAAGAACAACACTTAAACACTGTAACTCTGTAATTTTTTTGAATCCATTGTTTAATTAAGAACTCTTTTTCATTACAATTGAATGAAATGACTTCAATACTTTTAACTTATTGAGTATTTGTGTATGCACTCTCAAATACGTAAATACTTAATGGTTTTCTCTGTTTGTCTTTGGGTAACTGAAATAGATTATACTCGTAAGACGGATCGTGACATTGGACAGCTCATGAAAAAGACTGTTAGTATTATTAAGACGATTCTTACTATGATATAGTTATGCTTATTAACAACTCAATTATTTTCTTGACAATTATCGAAAGGGTTTGCAAGCTGTAGCGATAATCCCTTATGATTTGAATAGTTATCCTAGCCTATACACAGCCTAGTTACTTAATCGGAGTGGATTGATCCTTCTCTCATTTGTTTTCAACCATATTGCTTTCTTAATTAATTCATTTAGTTTCTAAAAATCAAATCAATCAACCCAACTTTCTCTCTCAGATTAAATTAAAAATCAATCGAAATTATTGTAACTTCGCCAATCTGTTCTTGCGGATACGACACTCAGACTTAACCACTATTCTCTGGAATGGGGAGCAACTTTTAGTTCTTATAAATTTATTTTCGATACGGTACAACCAGACCAATAATGATTACATTGTAAGTATCTTGTTCGATTACTATATGTTGCGTCACTTTTCAATAAAAGTGTGCCATATTAAATCCCAATTTAATCGCTTTACATGGGCTTGGGTGATTGGTACGTTTAGGATTGGTCGATTACTTGAAATACGCAGAAGTTGGTTCGAACAGTTTGAGTAAAAAAAAAATCCTTTTATTCCGAAACTTATTGCATTCAAACCTTTTTTCAGGAAACAATTAAAAGTTTACAAACCTTCTTTCAGGAAACAATTTAAAGTTTACAAGTATTAAGTGATCAATAAAGAAAAAAGCTAATGATCCTCATAGGATGGTGGATATCCTGACACATAAATAAGTGAAAAAATAAAAAATAAAAATATATAGCCGTTGAGGGGATGATAGGGTACATGAAAAGTTTTCCCGAAAGCGTTTAGGAAAGAGTAATGAACAGTTCAGATTCACATGAAAGAAAATCTGAACCATTCATTCTCTTTCCTAAACGTTTTTGAATAAATTTTTCTTATATCCTAACATTTTTTACATCCGTTCCACTGCAATCTCAACTCTCTCATCTGTTTGCGAAAAAAGAAAAACTCTCACACCTGAAAACAGAAAACAAGTTCGTAAGGCCCACAAAGTCAGACCCACCATACATCAACCCCTAATTGGAGGAAGATCCGAATGTTTATGTAAAACCCGGCTCCCGAAAAGCAAGAACCCAATTGCATGACCCAAAACAGCCGCAATAAACACGCCACCGTTGTATGACATGACAGCTAGGATCACCATGTACGCAAACCCGGCCCGAACCGCGTGAAGACCCGTCTGAAACAATCCAGACGCAACCCGATTGGCACCGGGCTTTATACTACGGCTGCAATGAGAGAGCCACTCGCCGATCACGGCTAGCCCGAACACGAAGATTATGCCCAAAGCATACATACCCGTGCTTGACCCGGGCCAACCCGGGAAAAGGAACTCCACATGTTTGCCCCAGTAGAATGCCATGCGCATCAGTAAAGATCGGTGATGCACGTGACCGGTGGTGGCGTTGTCCCATGCCACCACCGGTAGTGCGCCTCTGATTTTGTGATGCATTGTTTCCATATTGGTGAGCTTGAGTGGTGGTTGATTTTCATTTGGGAGGGATGATATAAGGAGTGATGGTGGGGTTAATGAATTGTGCTAGGGACAAAAAAGCTGGGGAACATTATTCTCACTGTCCTTTGGTGTTTTTGGTTCCAAGTGCGAGACTAGCGAGTGTGTTGCACGTCAAATATTGTTTCAATTTGTGTAATTATACTTTTTTTATCTGTTCACATCCCGTTAAAGAAAGAAAAAGAACTTCTTAATGGGAAATACTCCCTCCGTTTTTAAATAAGAGAATAAATTCTTTTCACCGGCGGTGGAAACGGTGGGTTTTCCACAACCGCTCATTGTGAATTCCACCGTACATTTATTATTATAATCCGAACCGTTCATCTTGTAGGGTCTACAGTATAGTATATTCATGCAAAAAATCAGCTTGATTGGATATGAAGAGATCTATCAAGAGTTTGAAGTTTAGTTAATAAAATGGACGGTCTAATCCTGTCAAGTTAAACTTTCCATGACCATTCATTTCATAAACTAAAATATAATATTTTGATACACCTATTGATGTCCGGTGAAGGTAATTTTCGGAATGAGAATACTAGTCTGCGAGCCTACATGATGAACGGTTTAGATTACTTATTAAAGTATCGTGGGGCGTAATATGATGGTGGTGGAAAACCTATAGTTTTCGCCGCCGGTGGAAGGAATCTAAACTCTTTAAATAATAGTCAATTACGAAAAGTCGTGTTATTTTTCAAATTAAAAAATTAAATACTTCCGTGTTTTTTTCAAATTTTTTCGCATCGAATTAAAGTACTTGAACAACCTACCGTGTAAGAGAGAGAGGAAGGGACTATTATTTAATTAGGAACGGAGGGAGCATTACAATCTACCGTGTGCATCTCATACAACTGAAAAAAGACAAAGTGCACACAAGAAAGGCAAAGTAACACAACTAAATCAAATGAAGGATAATACATCCAGTGGAAAAATAATTTGGCGGTCAGTTGTCAGATGATCGCGTGCAAGTTATCGATGTGTAACGCTCACGTTAGTTTCACGAGTACCAAAGCTTTCATAGAAAAAACTGATCGATACCAACTAAGTGACTCTAACACCCCAGATACAGAGCACTTGCGTACACGGTTACTCATCATATATGCAAGCAATCTTTGGATGTAATCCATCTTTCTCGAAACCAAAATACTCCTGACTTCTTCTGAGATATCAGGCAATTGAGAGTTTAGTGAGGAATACGGGCACACAATGAGAAGTGTGGGATAGTAAACAAGAATATTGCTTTTTAGGAAGAATGTGATTGGGACATGTTAGCAAGCAATCTTGTGGTACTGTAACAGAAACACGCAAATCTGTTGAGTGAATTGCTTTTCGGTCAGCATCGAATCACCTTTGACTGATTACCCAAGTACATCGCCTTTAACGAACTCCATCCATCCAGGGTCGACCCTAAAACGGAAACACATCCCAGTACTCCTTAGACATGACTCGGTTTCGAGTCTCGTCGGTGGTATGTTTTCGTTGATTTGGTGTCACGTATCATCTTGTGCCTGGGTGGTGCTATAGTGACGACGTGTTCGCCCAGACTCCGGAGCTATGACTCAAACTGAAATTTCATAACGGGTCGGGAGCCTCTATGGTCACACCCAAGAGGCTATGTTGGTTGCGCCCTCCCACCTTTTTGCAGTTAAAAAAGAAAAGAAAAATGAGGTCATTTAAATTTTGAAACGAACAAAATACGTATAAAATAGATATATAAATTACCTTTTTCAAAGCAATTCAACAACAAAAAATAATCTCAAACAATAACCGAACGAGACAAGATTTTTAAAAGCCATCACTTAGATATCACTAGTCTAACAAAAAAGCAAACACTAACAAAATTTCTAATAATCCCTTGACTCCATTGTTTGCATAATTTTAGCTGGAAAAAAATAATTAATTACAGCCGCACAATAAAGCTTTGTTCTCCAATGGATTTTATGAGATACAAAATTTAGTTTTGATAAAATCTAGTTTTGTTTGGAGGTGTGATAAAAATCACATTATTTTCCCAATTGATAAAGTCTAGGTTTGATAAAGGTGTTTTTCAAATGATTTTATGAGATAAAATTAATCTAATTTTGATAAAATTTAATTTTGCTAAAATTAGTTGAAAATCCTAGCTTTTATCAAAACTAGATTTTATGAGATAAAATCCATTGGAGAACAAGGCGTAATTTTTTTGGGAAGCCCGGCCCTTTTTATTTTAAAGCTTTTTCAAACATGACACAATATATTTTTGGACCAGACAAGCATTTTTGGATGGAGGGAGTGTTAGATTCATTAGGTTTATGTTTTACATGAACCACCAAGTTGATATAATAGCTCCATAACCAACCATATTTCCACATAATCTATAACTGAAAATAAATTTATTACAACAAATAATAGGATTATATCATTTGGAAAATACTAACCTCAGCTCAAAAAGTCGAGGATAATAAGTAGAAAATGCATAAATATCCGAGAAAAGTGTATTAATATCCGTGATTATATATATTGATATCCGTGAAATGTGTATTGATATACAAAATAGTTGGTCATTATATACGTATTATCCTCTACTTATTGGGAGGAGGTTAGAAAGGCCCATATTATTTTGGGTCACAAAGTTGGGCAGGCGTGTTTTACATACAAAATTATACTCCCACAGCATCTTGGACAAACGGGCTTAGTCCAATTGATCATGTTTTGGGCCTTTTCAATTCCACTAGACTATTTGGTGTTGAGCAAGCCCATCAATTCCTTTTTCTCTCTAGTTTGACAAATACTACTTATTTTAGCATTTCTTTCCACATCATCATACTGATAAAAATAAAATTTGATGAGTAAAATTCAGATTTTAATATCTTGTGTCCGTGACGGATTCTTTTTTATTTATTTTATTATAATTCAGGGTGTCCGTATCAGTTTACGCGCATCTTAATTATATCTTTAGGAACCACTAATAGAGAGTCGATTAAAAACCAGATAAATTCCCGTATGAACAAACTTTCCCTACAGCGACAAATCATCATAACTTACACATACTTTTTGTCCAATGTTAATTACGATACGGTTACAAATGCAAATTTGTTCATCAACTTCTCTATTACGGGTTTGCGAAAACAAATTTGCATTAGCCATTTGTTTCATCCTCGGTGACGGCATGCTCATTCCAGATCTCACTCTCATTATTACAATCATTCAATTTTTCAAATTCATTTATTAAGAGATGTAACAAAAGCTCAGCTATATCAAAACGTCGTAAGTTTCTAATTTTAATTTTAATTTTAATTTTTTGTTCAATTCTTGACTCGAAAATTAGATTTTCAAATCAATCATTTACTGATATCAAATTGAGCTGAAATTTTGCATGCTATCACCGTAATGAAACAAAGCAAGGGTGAACAAAATTACTCCGTGGTACATAAAAATCTTGGCACCCTTAGGCAGGGCCGGCCAACCCCCTAGGCCCAATAGGTCTGGGCCTTTAAAAAAGTCTCAAAAATAGGGGCACTCCAAGGATTAGGATTTTTAGTAGTGGGTTTGAGTAGGGAGCTTTCTAACCCAAAAAGAAAAATAAAAAGGCCCAATGTGATTTTAATTGATACTTTTGTTTCTAAAATTGCAACACGAGTAATATTCAAGTGATACTTATGCGTTATATGTATTTGAAACTTTGTGTTTTGACTTTTTTGTTATTATATAATGATCAGTAAAATTTTATGTTGTTTTGGATTTCTCGTACTGGGATTGTTACTGAAAAATTTATTTAAGTATTGTTCGCTTAGGGCACAATTTTTAGACTAGGCCTAGGGTACTCCAAACCTTTGGGCCGGCCCTGCCCTTAGGATGAGGGAATCTTCTTTGGTCTATTTTTCGTCTAGCTTGGCGTATTCCAATCTTCGCATGTATTCCTATGGAGCACCTTTACTATGAAGAAAAGTTTGTGGGCGACATCTATCTTTTGTCAAAGGAGGAAGAATAAATCTTTGCGAGCCAGAAAGAACAAAGAAAAAATAATCATAAGAAACAAAAAAAGACTTGTATTATCCTTTTTTTCTTTTCCAAATCTCCCCAATGGTATCAATGAAAAAGCATCCACAATAATATAGATTCGGGGTTAGCAGGAATGTAGGATACATGAAAAGTATCCCCGAAAGTATTTAGTACTTGCGGGGATACTTTTCATGTATCCCAACATTTTTGTACTCCCTCCGTCCCATATTTGTTGTCCATTTTCACTATTCACTGCACCTCAAAAAATTGGTTATATCTTTCAATGTGTAATGTTGTATATATTCAATATGGATCTTGTTTGCTAGTTCTCGATCAGTACTATTAAACAAAATTTTCAAAATTGTAAAACACATTATAGATTGAGAGATATAAGTAATTGAAAAATATCACGCAAACCCGTAAATAGACAACAAATTCGGGACGGAGGAAGTAATAGATTACATTCATAGGAGTTTCTAGGATTAGTACGAAAACTGCATTACATTGGACTATCACTAAGAAAATCCATCATTTTAATGTTCTATGCAGTTAAACCAAGCCCGATTGACAAAACGCAATGTCAGATGCCCTTAGTGGAAAATAAGGTTGAGTTTTCACTGTGGTATCTTTTACATTGTTTTCGGTGATTTTCCGTAAGTTATTTTCCTCATATACATCACAAATATACCATTTAGCGGAAACAACACCCACTTTTAACTATAATTGGAAGACAATATCTTTAGTAGAAACTCAACCTAAGTTACTCTTAAAAGAGAATATTATCCGAACATTGCATTCGACAAAAAATCAACATGTGACGTTTTACAAATAAATTGTGCATGAATAGTCAACTAAACCAATTACAAATTAAAAGATTCTTGAACCATAATTTGATAGAATATTTTGTGTAAGCGCGTACCCTCTCACCCCTGCAAAGAAGTATTGCTGTGTCACATCATTCGACTAATTATAGAGGACCCCATTACACTTGCGTGGGGATTGAAGCTGAATTCTCTCGACGTGTACGTATTGTTAGGAGTACGTGGGCTCGAATATGAAACTTGCCCAATTAGATTTTGTGTTTTCATCAGTGAACCAACCGGTGTTTTTTTTATTTTTGTTTTTGTTTTTGTTTTTGTGGTAGAATGACAAGAAATTCATTGAAAAATAAAACAATTTACAAGGATAAGCAACGATGAGATAAAGCCACTCTAAAATAAAAATATCCATACTAGCCCTATGCATAAAGTGTTGTTCATCGCTTGTAACTGAAGACTGCATAAAATAAAAAAAGGGCCCTTTTAGTTAGAGAGATAAAATGGCCTTTAGTTAGATAGTGGGCTTGGTGAATGTCCTTGCGCTCAACTTTGGTAATCCTATAAAAGAAAGCTTCGAACTCTTGTGTCTAATGTTGCGCAACAAAAAGAAATCCCCAAAATGGCAATCAGTGTTTGAATTTGATTCACAAAAACTTTGGTTCAGCTTCCACTTAGTACACCGTCTTTCCACTATAGTTAAAAGTGGGTGTTTTCGCTAAAATGCTTTTACCGGCGTATGAAGATTTATTTGTGTTTCACGTTGGAGACAACGGTAAATAAAATTGTACGTGAGGAGATAACAGTCAAAAATACTATTAATGGTGTTTTTTACTTCAAATTATCAAATCAGTTAATTTACGTGAAGAAAATGACTTTTTAATTTGATAAATTGTAGTCTTTAAATACCCAAAGTACCAAACTTTGTCTTAATTGAGTATTGCATTTCCAGCTGAAGGGCCCATTGTTTCGCTTATGCCCATGACAAAGGGTCCAAAATACTGTACTTAATTAGGCTTACATAAGATAAGACAACGACAATAAGCCGTCACTTTAGACTTTTTTAAAGCCCACTGAGCCCAATAGATGTGCGATTTCAAGTCACGAGGTCCCACTTGGCGAAAATTCGATAAGGGGTCCCACAACTATCTTCGGGATCCGCGATAAAGTGAGAGGCATGTTTGTCCCCCCAAAAGTGGTCCCGATCTATCCTCCACCCGCCGGTCTACCCGATAGAATCCCCGGAACCCCTCCAACTAATGTCGATTCCAAATCCGCCGATTGCCAATGAGCTTGATAGGAATTTGGGGGTCAGAATGATATTTTGCTTATGTTCAAGGGCTCAGTTGTAATTCCCTTTAATTCATTACAGTTAGTTGGTAACTATTTTTGTATAAGAGAGGGAGGAGATAACAAAGGGGGTTTGTCGATTGTATTTGTAACTTCCACTTCTCTCTCTAGTTCAATCTATCTCTCTCCTCTGTAATTCTTCTCTCATCTCTCTGCTTTTCTATTCTTGTAATTGGTTACCAGTTGATAATAAAATTCTGTGTTCAATTCTCTTGAACACATTTCACACACAAATCTTATCAGTGGTATCAGAGCAATTTTCCTCCGACTGTGGGAAAAACAAGAAAATGGCGGACAACACGCGTTCTCAAGAAATAAAGCGCCTGGATGAGTCCATTCGAAAATTATCAGACTCAACTGGAGATGCAATCAATCGGTTAACAGATGTCACTAACCGCCAAGCTGCGTCTTTGGATGGATTCAATCAAGCTATGGAGGGCATCAAGAAATTTGATCACAACCCTGAATGCAAAGTATGATGAACTACAGGAGAAGGTAACTTCTTCATCATCGTCACCTTCCTCACTACTCCCTACCCCTCCACAGATGGGTGGACAAATGAGAATGTTCCAACCCAAACTCGATTTTCCAAAGTTTTTTGGGGAGGAACCAGAGGCTTGGATTTATAAATGCGAAAAGTCTTTTGAACTAAATGCCATTGAAGAAAATCAGAAACTTCGTCTAGCCTCTTTACATATGGAGGACAAAGCCATGCACTGGTACCGATGGTATGAGAAATCGCACACCCTACGTAATTGGAGGGAATTTTCTAGGGTTTTATTAACTAGATTTAGGGCTGATGTATATGAAGATGCCACGGGTCAATTGACCAAACTTAGGCAATGGGCATCAGTAAAATCCTATCAAGAGAAATTCGAGGAGTTAGCAACTAAAACTACAGGATTGACTGAGGAGTTCTTTATTAGTTGTTTTGCCAGTGGCCTTAAAGAATAGATTAAGGGAGGAGTGGTAATGCTGCAGCCTAGAACCATTTCCCAAGCAATGGGGTTGGCTAGACTACAAGAAGAAACAGTAGAGGCCTTGCAAAAGAAGAATAAGGGGATTTCAAAGCCTGTGGTGCCTTACACTGCAAAAACTAATTTCCAAGATTTTGTCCCCAAATCCACAGAATTTGGTAAGGACATCAAGAGAATAACCCCAAAGGACTTTGATGAAAGAAGGGCCAAGGGATTATGTTTTGGGTGTGATGAGAAATACTTTAGGGGGCACGTGTGTAAGAAGAAGCAGTTGTTCATGATTGATGTGGAAGAAGTTGAGGAGGAATTTTTGGAGGCCCAACAAGAAATGACCCAAGAAGAAACTGCAGAAGAGTTCCACATTTCTATGCATGCCTTGCCTGGGGTTCAAACATAAAAAAACCATGAGAATTAGAGGCAATATCAAGAAGGTAGGGGTAAATATTCTTGTGGATTCAGGGAGCACACACAATTTTTTGGATCCAGCTATGGCTAAGAAGGCAGGGGTGGTAATTCAGAATACCAATCCTTTGACAGTAACTGTGGCTGATGGAAGCAAGATCTGCAGCAAAGCCTTGGTCAAGGATTTACAATGGACTATGCATGGAACCAATTTCACTTCTGATATGAGACTACTACCTTTGGGGGGTTGTGACATGGTACTTGCGGTTCAATGGTTGTCTACTTTGGGGCCTGTCCTATGGGATTTTAAGGACTTACAGATGCAGTTTGATGTTGGGGGCAAACGTTTACTGTTAACAGGGGACACCACCACTGAGGTACAAATTGTGGAAGCTAAAGAAATGCAACAGTTACTCAACAAAAGGAGCTCAGGAGTAATGGCACAAATGTATAGCATTCAAGCCACCACCAATCCTGTAATTCACTCAGATTTGACTCAGGTTTTGAAAGATTTCCATGATGTTTTTGAAGAACCTAAGGGGTTATCTCCTTTCAGAGCACAAGATCATCAAATTCCCTTGAAGACAGGTACTCAACCACCAAGTATAAGGCCATACAGGTATCCTTACATTCAGAAAAATGAAATTGAAAAGATTGTTCAGGAGATGCTAGCTTCTGGGGTCATTAGGCATAGTGTTTCCCCTTTTTCTTCACCAGTACTACTAGTCAAAAAGAAGGATAACACATGGAGGATGTGTATTGACTATAGGGCACTGAACAAGGACACAATCAAAGATAAATTTCCCATTCCAATCATTGATGAATTACTGGACGAATTGCATGGAGCTAGGTATTTTTCTAAATTGGATTTAAGGTCAGGGTACCATCAAATTAGAATGAATCCAAAAGATGTGGAAAAAACAGCCTTTAGAACTCATGAGGGACACTATGAATTCTTGGTTATGCCTTTTGGATTAACTAATGCTCCATCAACCTTCCAAAGTCTCATGAACACTGTATTTAGGCCTTATTTGAGAAGGTTTGTATTAGTATTTTTTGATGATATCCTCATTTTTAGCAAATCTTGGGAAGATCATGTGCACCATGTTACACTGACCTTGGCCAAATTAAGGGAGCATCAATTATTTGCTAAAATGAGCAAATGTGATTTTGGAAAACAGCAAGTGGACTATCTTGGGCATGTCATACATGAGCATGGAGTAGGGGCTGATCCAACCAAAATTGACAGTATGCTCAAATGGCCTAGGCCCCTCAACATCAAAGCTCTTAGAGGGTTCCTTGGTCTCACAGGGTATTATAGAAGATTTATCAAAGATTATGGAAAAATTTGCCAACCCTTAAATGCTCTCCTAAAAAAGGATGCCTTTGGGTGGTCAGAAGAAGCTGAGCAAGCTTTCAACCAACTCAAGGTGGCCCTAACTACAACTCCTGTTCTTAAGCTTCCAGATTACACTAAGAATTTTGTACTAGAGTGTGATGCATCTGGAAAAGGGGTGGGGGTAGTTCTGATGCAAAAGGGGCACCCTATAGCATACTTCAGTAAGGCTTTATCCCAAACAAGGTTAGGGTTGTCTACATATGAGAAAGAGCTGCTACCAGTGGTTTTGGCTGTCACTAAATGGAGATATTACTTACTGGGAAGAAGGTTTATGATCAAAACTGACCATCAAAGCTTAAAATTTCTCCTGGAACAAAGAGTGACTACTCTTATGCAACAAAAGTGGCTAACCAAATTAATGGGGTATGACTATGAACTCTCCTACAAGTCTGGCAACACCAATACAGCAGTTGATGCTCTATCCAGAGTGAATGAGGAGGGAAAACTGCTGGCACTAATTGTGGTTCTTTGCAATTGGGTTAAAAAGCTGCTTGCAAGTTGGGAAGAAGATCTAAAACTGCAGCACTTAATTGGAGATTTGCAGACAGATCCTACCAGTCATCCACACTTCTCTTGGCAGCACCAAATGTTGTACTACAAATCTAGGTTGGTGGTAGGAAATAACCAAGAATTTCGTCTCAAACTCATCAAGGAGCACCA
>JAXBDA010001999.1:0-47483 GCA_036023075.1 Gaultheria prostrata | reverse complement strand
TGGGAAAAGTATCCAGTGCTTCACGATCCATGGTTGGACATAAAAATAAGGAGCTGCAAAATGCATTTCCTGAGTATTGAACCCTACACCTTAAGCATCCATGCAGCCCCTTGTTACCACTTGAACTAGATAGTCACTTGCTCGCAATTGCTCCACGTTTATTACTTATTCTTTCCTCTTCAAATTCCAATTTATTTAGCAAATCTTGTCTGATATTTGCAAACATAAAAATAACTAAAATAAGATTAATTAGAATGCAAAATAGGTCTAACAAAGCTCTAATTTAAAGGAAATAATATACACGAAAATGTGTATATCAAAACATTTGGGTAAGGAGTGGAGATGCTAGAGGAAGGAAACAAAACCCAACAAAAAATATTTTAGTGGTATTGACTAGTATTGTTGGAGTTGTGAATGGACAATGACTAGGTAAAATATTTTGTTGAGGTTTTTCACTAGTTACTTAGGTTCGGTTCAAGCCTTCATTTTATTTACTGGTGAAGAAATTTGATAAAATCTCAGATTTTTTATAAAATCCATTGGGAACAACTGCTAGGTGGTGTTGTACATGCTTTGGGTAGCGGAATTGCTAGATAAATAATCCGGCTCATTAACCGATTTGCGTTTTTTTTAAAACTTTATTACAAAAAATGTGTATTTTTTAACTTTATTCCCAAAGTACGTGAAAATGTAGTTAGCAAACACGTTTTCTTGAAAACGTGGTTACGTTTGACGCTTTCAGAGTGGGTTAAGATGATTAACCCAAAAATTAAATTAATCGTAATCTGGCTTGAAAACGTGTTTAGCAAACACACTTTTAGATTAATCGTAATCTGGCTTGAAAACGTGTTTAGCAAACACACTTTTCCACAACAAACAGGTTTTCACATGTACAACAATTTTATGGCCTTGTGTACTATTGGGTTCGTATCCCATTGTGAAATCTTTTGCTTTTGTTCTGTTCCCCATTGCAATGGGTAAGGCTAGCGTCCTTTGGCACAAGTTTTATTATTGACAATGGGTAAAGCCTAGCCTAATTTACTTAAGTTGAGACTTATTACGTGCCGTTAGTCCTCGTTTATTATTGGCACTCAGACTCTCTTGTGTTCTTATTTGTGAATAGTTTTTCCTTGCACAAATAAGATTTTATATAGATGACTCATGTTTTTAGTTTGTTGGGCCTGAAATTTTGGCGCTTGCTTTGTCCCATCAAAGCTGTTGAATGATGATTTTTAAATAGGTTCATTAGATTGGTATTATAGATGTATTTCAAAAATTCATATCAAGATAAAAAAAGTATATGTTCGAAGAGCGTGTGTCCAAGTCTAATGTATGTCCGAGTGTAATGTCCATCGGACACGGATACATAACCCCTTATAAATATACTAATGTTTGCGGGAGAAATTGATACTCATGAATGTGGGGATCAAATGTTCATTTAAATTGACACTAGGGGCAAACGAGCCGAGCCGAGCTTTGTAGAGCTCGAGCTCGGCTTGACTACTAAATGAGGCGAGTCGAGCCGAGCCAGGAGCTGCTCGCCGGTTCGTTTGCAACCATAATTGACACCATATCAAATAAGTGCATCCCCTTTTTTGTGATTGAAGGAAAGGTCCAAAAAGTTACGTGTAATACAAGCTAGAGATCGATGGCAATGGGATAGGACAACCTAGTACACAAGGCCATAAAGCTGTTGTACATGTGAAAACCTGTTTGCTGTGGAAAAATGAGAAAACGTGTTTAGCAAACACACTTTCTAAAAACGTGTTTAGCAAACACACTTTCTAAAAACGCGTTTTCAAGCCAAATTACGATTAATTTAATTTTTGGGTTAATCATCTTAACCCACTCTGAAAGCGTGAAATGTAACCACGTTTTCAAGAAAACATGTTTGCTAACAACGTTGTCACGTACTTTGGGAATAAAGTTAAAAAACACACATTTTTTGTAATAAAGTTTAAAAAAAAATGCAAATTGTTTAATGAGCCAAATAATCCGGGAAAAATTTGGGGGATATATACATGGGAAAATTTCAAAAAAGCCCCTGAACTTTCGCCAAATTTGCAAAATAACACCTAGACTTTGTCCGTCAACAAAAAGGCACCTGAACTATATATTCCGTCAACAAAAAAACCCCTACCGTCCAAATCTGTGACATCTCTAATAGATCAATCCAACGGAGAGACTTAACCCCTCAAGTTGGCGTTAACTTGGCGTGATCTGGCCCCACCCCAACCATTTTGGTGGGAAAATGCTCTTGCCCTAAGCATTTGGAGGGAAAACACAGTATAAAAGGTAGGGCTTCCCTAACAAATGTGCCCTAGTTGTTCTGATTTTTGAAAGGCATAGAAAGAGGAAGAAGAAGAAAGAGGAAGAAGACCATGGACAATAGCTGGTCCACTACAGCTATGGACCATGAAATGTGCTGCCTTGTTTGTAGAGGAAGATGCATTCGAGGCACCTCTTGGACTGATCGAAACCCGGGGATGAGGTATGTGAAGTGTCCCAACATTGTCTGTGATGATTTCCTTTGGATTGATCCACCCATGTGCGCAAGATCAAAACAAATAATACCAGGTCAGTTGAAGAGGATTAACAGGGCAGAAGGTGAAATTGAAGCCTCCAAGCTGAATGAGAAGAAGCTGTGGGAAGGGAAGCTTGAAGCAAGCAAGTCAAGAGAGAGAAAGCTATGGGTTGCTTTGGTTGTATGTGTGATTTGGATTGGGATGCTTTTGTTCAAAGATGATGGGTTTTAGCTTTTGGTCATTTTGTTAGAATGCAATGAATAGGACACTCTTTGTGAGCCTATAACCATGTAATGAATGTCCCATGTGAGCCTAACCATGTTTTTTTTAATGTAATGAATGAACCCTTTTGTTATGAATGAATGTGGTAATGAATGAATATGACAGAGCATTTGTGAAACAAAGCCTAATCAAATCTGGTTTCTACAACAATCACCGTCAGGCCTTTTTGTTTTGTTCAGTACGATTATGCACCATGTATAACTGCTACCTTCTAGTAAGCAAAAAATGCTAGTTATGCATGTAAGCACCATGTTATATCAACAAAACAGAGGTTGAATAGAGCACAATTCTGCATAAAACAGAGCACATAAGCAAAAGAGCACAATTCAATACAAAGCATATCCAAAAGTTCAACAAAACACCAATAACATATTTCATTCAAACCACAGCCATAAGTGCATACAAAAGAGCACATATCTGTGCATCCAAATTTCAGTGGTCAACATACATGTCTTATAAGCATATCCACAAAAAGCCTCCACTGGGCATCCATATCTGTGTATCCACATTGTTCTAAATCCAAAAAGTGACTTAAACATGTCCACAAAAGCCTCCACTGGGCATCCAACAACTTAAACATATCCATAAAAAAAGCCTCCACTGGGCATTTACAACATATACATATCCCTAGCTATTCCTTATACATAGAGCAATAACAGAGTTTTTCAAAACAGAGTTTGTCATCAGAGATCAACAACTTGGGAAGGGACATTGGTTGCTCTTGCAGCTTTCCATAAAATGTCTTTCAGCACCAACCCTTTGAAACTACCCTTGAAATTATTGTATAAATGCCTAACACAGAATCTGTGTGAAGCATTTGGGAAGAGTTCACTCACAGCATCAATGAGTCCTTTTTGTTTGTCACTCATGAAAGTCCAAGCATGGGAGTTGACAATGTCAAGGTCTTCCCCAACCAATTCAAGGGACCACTGCCATGTTTTCTTCTTTTCCTTCTCTACAACTGCATAAGCAAATGGATATATGCAATTGTTTGCATCTATGCCTACAACTGTGAGTAAAATGCCTCCATGGGGCCCTTTGAGATGGCACCCATCAACACTTATGACAGGCCTACAACCATCCAACAAACCCTTTCTCAGTGGCCCCCAACAAATGTATAACCATTTAAACTTCACTTGATTTTCAGAACCAACCACAGGATTTGCTTTGATAATCACTCTTGTGACAGGATTACTACTCATTACCTCTTCTGCAAAAGCATATAACATCCTAAACTGTTCATTTGCTGTCCCATCTATAAGGTCCAAAGCCCTCTTCTTAGCTCTATAAACCCTGGGCATACTAACCTTGCATGTCCACTCTTTCTCTATGGTTTCAGCTAGTGATTTAATAGGCCAGGTGGGGTTTGACCTAATCCTATCTGTATACTTCTTGCAAATCCACTTGGTACTCACCCATGGCACATGGTACTGCCTAGTGCAAATATGTTCTTGAATATATGTTTTCACTCTAAACACCTTATCTGCTGGCACATAGGCAGCATAGATGAGCCATGGACATGTCCTTCTCTTTCCTCCCTTGCAGACTGCCCTAACTTTTGATTTGTCACTCTTCAAAAATTTGATTACTTTACCACACTTAATAGCATGTTCTTTGACAGCATCCCTAAACAATGCATGAGTCTTAAACTCCATGTCCACAAGGAACTGTGGATTGTCCATGTCAGTTTCTTCATTGAAAAGTTTGTATTTGACCTTGTCCCTCCTAGAACACCCACCCTCTTCATCAGATGAGGTACAACCACTACTTAAGTCAGTGGACCCATTATCATCATCACCATCTATGTTGGCCAATTTCTTAAGGGTTTCTTTATAGCTTTGGTCTATTTCAGGTTTGTTGGATAACTCTATAAACTCTGAATCTTGGTCCACATTTGTTTCAAACAAGTAATCATCATCACTCAAGTTGTAATCACTATCATGGAAGTGAACGTCTGAATCATCTTTAGAGGAAGATGATTCAGGATCATAATCATCACTGTCCTCATGATCATCATCTTCATTAATCACAACAGGGGTAGGCCTAAAATTATTTGGATAGGTTTGACTTGCTTGGGTGCCTCCTACTACATCTATTGAGTCAAAATGTTTCATGTAAATCTGGACCACTCTATTTTTTGGATCAAAATCCAATCCCAAATCCACTACTTCTTTGTTTGTTGGTATCAATAGAAAATCCCCATTAACCTTTTGGTAGTACTTAGCAGCACCATATCCCAACTCCTTACCCATGTGTGACAGTTCAATCAACGACAATTCATCACCATGGCAGTAATCAAAACTACTAACAGCCCCCCCAATGTACGTCTTGCTTATTGTACCCCCAAATTGACCCCCATGATGCATCTTAATAGTGAAATGGCCGGATGAAAAATCTGCATATGTCACAGTGGAGATTAAACAATCCATTAATCATGCTTATGTTCTATACATGCCACATTAAACAAAGAAGAAACATAAAGCCAATTGACGCACATGGAAACAAGAAAAATAAATAAACAAAGAAGAAATTCTTCACTCAATAAACAATGACAAAGCACTAAAGTGGATGATTAAACTAATCGGTATTTCTTCACGATTAAAGTAATAGATACATTGAACAAAATGAGGTTCATTAAACTAATCCACGCACATGGAAAAAATGAGGTTGAGTGTACATACCGTATCTCGGTGGTCCTCGATCGCTGGTTTTTAATACCCACACCATCTTTGCTCGCTGCACTGCTTCTCTTCAATCGTTACTTCTCATGTGGTGGATGATTGTGTTTATGGTTTTTTAGAGGGAGAGAGAGAGAGATCGTATTTAGGTTTTAGAAATAGGGTGTTAACATAGAATGGTTAGGGCACAAACCTCTTCCCACCAAAAAAAGGTTGGGGTGGGTCCATATCATGTCTAGTTAACGCCAAAATGAGGGGTTAAGTCTCTCCGTTGGATTGATCTGTTAGAGATGTCATAGATTTGGACGGTAACGGTTTTTTGTTGACGGAATATATAGTTCAGGTGCCTTTTTGTTGACGGACGAAGTCCAGGTGTTATTTTGCGAATTTGGTAAAAGTTCAGGGGCTTTTTTGAAATTTCCCCTATATACATTCCCCAAAATCTTATGAACAGAGTCAAATAAGGCTTTGCAGCTCCGGCGACGATCAATTCCCTGGCATAAAAAAACGAACGGGTACCTCTCTTTCTTCTCTTTTCCAGTTCGTCTCTCTTTCAATATGTCTGTCTATATCTGTCTCGCTGTCAGTCAGTTTCTCTCCCCTCTCTCTGGTCGCTTCTCTCTCTCTCTCTCTCGACTCCATTTGTTGTTTTTTAGGGGTAATTTAGATTTAGATGCTTAAACAAAATCGTTTTGTGTCTGGTAAATCGAAGTATTAATCACTAGTGGGAGTTTTTTAAGCATTTCTTTTTGGGGCCTGAAGCAGCGGTGGCTTTCTGGTCTGGGTCACTCTTACGGGACATCTTTCTTTTTCACCTATTCTGATAATCCAATTTTTTTTATTTTTTATTTTCACATTGCAGATTGGGCGGATTTTAGAGAAAAGATTTCATCGTTGTACTTGGAAACCAGCTGGTGAATCCAATGGTGAGTTAGGGTTTTCACAATGTTGCTTGTTTTTGACATTGTCGGGGGTCAATATGGTCTCCTCATTTTGTTGATTCCGTTGTGTTAATGTTAGTAATAGCTGTCTTAATAATTTTCTAAAAATGGTGGGCTGATTGCATAGTTGGACTTGTTTTTAATCGCAGTCAGATATTAGGAAGTGGTTTATGAAACAGCATGACAAGAATAATGGCAATGCACCAAAGCTAGCAAAACCCGTGACGCCAGCAAAGCCTTCACCTGCTACCCCCCAGCAAGAGAATGTGGTAATATGCTACGTTTTTTGCTCGTTTGAAGATGACTACTCGTAATTATTTTAAATATGTAATGTTAACGTTTTCTTTTGTTTTTGGCCAAATTGAATGAACTGCAAAAGTTTTCGGTTTATTACATATTCTTTGTTAGAGAATCCGACAACAATTGCAAGTTGGAGCGGGTTATCGCTCTTTATAAAATTTTCACCTAAAATCTTAAGCTTTAGGGTTAATACAAAGTTTCTTGCAGTTTTGCATATGTTGTAGTTGGATTATATTTTTGGTGAGAATCCTTTCGGTTTAAAGAGATAACGGAGAAATGGAAAGAAGTAGGTAACTTCACCTTTTTGGTCCTAGGAGTGGGAGAAATGCTTACAGCCATTAGCGACTTCCTTGTTGGATTTTCCTTTCCTGAAATATCAGTGTTTATGTAATGCAAATTGCATGGAAAGAAAGAGGGGAAAAAGAATTAAGAAATTTGTTACCTGTTCAAGTGTGCTAATGATAAGAACCTATGAAGTAGCAACACTCCTATAGGTCGCTGTATCTGTGTCCAACGCACTGGCGACACGGATGCGCTGGGACAGGGGAGAGAACGCATGGGACTGGCCATATGGCGTGTCCATTAAATTTAATCAAACATTTTCAGGGGGACTGTATGGATGTGGGGGGACATTTATTGGGACACGCCAAGGGGTAAATATGTATTACTTCATATATTTTGGGTTAAAAGTGTAATATGATGTATATATGATGCTTGTATATACGCGTCGATGCTTCATGCTTCTATTATATAACTTGTTTAAAATAAATATAACTTGAATATTTAGTAGGGGTTGCCCGTGCCTAAAGGTACGGCGTAGCACGTTCTAAACACAATTTAAATAAATTTATCCTTCTTTACATTCGGCCTCCCTGCCGTATCTCTTATAATCTCCAAAACCAATCTGAAAAGAAGGAGAAGACCAAAATTAGTTTTAACATTGTGTTTCTCAGCTACCAAACAAAACCTAGTGTTTACCAACAAAGGACCGATAAAAACATTTAAATTGTGTTTAGAACGTGCTGCTAGTAATTGCCCGTGCGCAACATGTTTTGAGCACAATTGAATTGAAATACTCCTTTCCTACTTCTAACCAACCCAACAATGAACCCGAGTTTGCCGAGATATTTTTAAAAAAAAAATAGGCTTCCAACAGGATCCATCTAATCAATTTAAAGTAAGTGAATTTAAGAAAAATACATAAGTTTACAAACAAACCAATAACGTTACATTCAATAGTGCGCATAGGCACAAAAACAACAACAACAAACAACTGCGGCATTAAAGCAGTGTACAATGATTTGCTTTTTCGAAAAGGAAACTACTATTTTTACGATACCTCGTACATTTGACTGTGGACATCATTTTCCTTTCCTTGTGGGTCTTCTTAATGAAACGAATTGACATAGAAGCATTATTTTCACATTCTGGAGGAGGCGGCGGCACCTCCCTTTAAGTCCAAAGCATATACAGTGAACCTTAATACCAACAATAGTACTCCAAGATGAGCTTGCAAATAAGTTTTTGACCACTCCTAAGTCCCAACAATGAACTCGACTTCACGCAAAATCTTTTTTTTAGAATAAGCTTTAAATGGCAAAAATAGAACAGTAACCAATTAAAAAGAATAGGAGACCATGTTTAAAGGCTAAAGAGGTAGACGAAATGGGGTTGGATATGTCCCTTCATAGGTTGTAGCCTGTGGGAGATAAAACTCTAAGCAATAAAGAACAGTGCATTTAAAAAATACACTCAAAATAGCCCACTTCAAACAACAAAATAAGATCAAAACAAAAGAAAAAAAGATTTCCACGTGGTTAAAAACTAATTTCAGTAGTCAATACAAAATGAAATAACTTAGGCGGCGAGTAGTTGCCGAGTAATTCTGAGTTTTTAGAACACAAGTGAGTGGAGGCAACAAACCCAATTCAACAAAAGATTCTCCCTTCTCTTATAATTTTTTTTCCCCTGTGCTCTTAACATCCAACAATTGAAATGAAAATGGCAGGAAAAGTGTAGAGGAGAATACCTTAATAGCCACAATCGACCACAAACATTCTATTTACATTTTGAAGAGAAGGCATGACACCTTTGTTGTATTCAAGTCACACGAACAAATGATCCAGATTTGTGTGAGAGCTTTTTGAAATAGCTTTGCTCAACGGAGAGGATAAGTTTTGGAGACCAATTTAGGCTATGTTAAAATGAAGAAAGATAAATAAGCCTGTTCCAACGCTAGGAAATGGGAAAAGCCCATTTCACAATCACGTCACAGGCTAGCATAAGAGAAATGGGAAAAGCCCATGTCACAATCACATCACAGTCTAGCATAAGAGTAAACAGGGGCCAAAAAACTACACAATTTTCAGTTTAGAATTATGCCCTCACTAATTTAAAAACCTCTGTTAAGAGATTCAAGAACCAAAACTTACATAATTAGGATCGGACATAATCAATACTCTAGTAGCAATCAAAGTTCATCAATGAATCACAATTGAAAATTGAAATTTGAAACTCAATGAAAATTTGAAATCAATACAAAACGGATTTATGTGGTGTTTGGCCATGTGAACCTAGACCTATTTAAGCAAACATGTAACAACAGGAAAAGGGCAAAAAAAAAATGAAAAAAAATGCTCTCTTCTCAAATTACATACCAAAATCATGTATGTGGTGTTTGGCCATGTGAACCTATAGATTCGAAAGGTTCGAGCATAGGAGAAATAAGTTGGCAATTTCAACTCTATGACTCGTATTCTACTTCAACTCTACATGGAGAATGAAGTGAAAAATAGCATGAAGGATACGACTTAGAGGACACGTTCTACCACAATAGGTCGTTTCTTAATCATTTATGACCCATGACTTATGAAGCTTCAGCACAATATAAGATCACTAATGTAATTATGCTTATATTCTTAAATAATGCCAAATTCAGCATTCCCATGAAACAGTACCGTTCATTTCAAGAACAAACAGAGAAAAAGAAAACACCACTTATAGAGCAACTTACATACAATGATCATAAATTTGCCCAAATAATGCACACGACTCAATTACCTTAGAAAACATACAGTTTACAGCTGTGCTGCAACTCCATGGAGCTGGTATCCAACCACCTTGTTGACCTGTAAAACCAACATAGGTGTTAGTTACTTGATCCCACTGCCTAACAATATTTATGCCCATAAAAGAACAGTATAACAAACAACTCAATTACAACCACCCAATAACATGTAAATAGGCTCATTAGACTTGAATGCTTCTATTTTTGAGACTGATTTACGAAAGCAAACGGAATTGATATTTAAGGCTTTTTGCTTCTTACCTTGAACCATGCCCCACCTTGAACCAAGTTCAGTAGTGTGGCCTGTAAAAATAAGATCAATTGTTGTTTCTTTGTCCAAGTGTAGTTCCGCAAAATGGGGTAGAGAAATGGGTATACCATTTGAGATGGGATTTCACACTTTTTACTAAAAGAAGGGTTTAAGTGAAGAAATGGGTAAAGATTGGAGATGCTGATCCAATACCACCCCATTTACAAAACAGTATCCCTCTGATAATCGCCTATATGAATTGCATTCCCGTAATTTCCTACTAAATTCCAATAAATCCCATTACGACCCAACTTTACAAAACAAAAAATCCCTCTAATTATCGCCTATATGAAATGATTTCAACGCAAATTACTACTGAATTCCAATAATCAAATGCTACCCATTTGCACAATCCATTACCACGCAATTTCCAATACAAAATCGCCTATATGAACTGAAAACAGGATAAATGAGATTCAGGAATGGGTTACAGAAACGTAAAGGGAACAAATTGATAATCGCCTTTGAAGTAACTTTTGATTGCTTACCTGGTCTCCACACTTTGAACCTGCCGAGGGACATACCTGTGGAGAAGGAGAGGAATTCTTCAATGATAGCAGTTCAAAAAAATTTGAAATCAGTTGAGAGAGAGGTTAAAGTATCTTCAAACCTAGGGCAGAATTCAATGGCACTTACCGACGATTGGTGCGAAAGAGGGTTGGTAGGGGTTGATTGAGAATCCAAACCTTTTTTGGGTCCGTGCCTGAAGGTTGAACAAATTTCATAGAAACACACGATTTAGTCAACTCCAAACTATTTCCGGAGGACGATTATGCCTAAATAAGATAATGAAATGACACTTACTGACGACTGGTGTGAAAGAGGGTCGATGGGTGTTGATTGAGAATCCAACCCTTTTTGGGTATGAAAGAGGGACTGAAGCTGGTGGCAGGTCGTGGCTGCCTTCCGACGACGGGTCTGAAAGAGGGACGGTGGCGGGTTTTACTGAGTGTGAGATTTGCGGGTTGTAGAGAGAGAGAGAGAGAGAGAGAGAGAGAGAGAGAGAGTATGAATCTGGGGAGGAGCCGAGGAGAGGTTGTACAGAAGGGGAGGGGTTTATTTTTATTTTTTTTATTTTAAGGTTTGATTCCTCCGAATGTGACACTTTTGAGGGGGAACTCTGGAATTTTGTAAGTCATCCTAGTCCTTGGTGTAAATGAAGGGTGAGGATTTATAAACAACATAAGATTTGAAAACCACTCTAATTTTTTATATAGATTTGTTTTTTCCGTGTCCGTATTCCTATATTTTTAGAAGTTTCGTGTCCAGCTACATGGATAAGAACTTTAGCAAAATATGGTATTTGGCTTGGTACAAGAGTCTCCAGACTCCATTGATGAAGTTACTCCATAAGCTTCGACTTTGTTATTTCCTTCTTTTCCATCACTTTGCTGGTGTCAAGGACAGAGAACACAATTCGATGAAGAACTGCAAGCACTGAACAATAATTGAAGTTCTTAGTTTCTTTCAAATTGTTTTTTTTTTTGTGTATAGAAGTAGAAGTGAAATCATGAATACTTTGAAAACCCTGGAAATCAATTCCTCTTCCTCATTTCAGTATAAAGAAACTGAATTGATAATATATCCTTATTTATTTTCTTTTCCAATTAGGTGCATGAAGAGGAAGAAAGTTCTGGCAGAAGGAAAACAAGCAAGTACTTTGCTAGTGAGAAACAAAAGCCGAAAGATGAAAAGGAAATGGAGGAAGTATCAGCAAAAAGAAAGGGTCGAAAGGTAGGTGAGCTATCTAGTGATGTCAAACTGCCGCCTCTAAAGAAACTTCACAAAGTTGATGAGGATGTTGACGACGGCGACTTTGTTTTTCCCAGTTCAAGGAAGGGTATAGTTGATGTCACCCCCAACAAGAAACTGAAGAGTGGTTCAGGTAGGGGAATTGCCCCAAAATTGGCACATTGGGTTGAAAGCGATGAAGAAAAGAATTACGATAAAGATACCAAACTTCGTCTTAAATCTGCCGGAAGGGGTCGTGGAGGAAAAGGTGCTTCAAGTGGACAAGCCGGCGGCACAGGGATTGATGCTGATGAAAGCGATGAAGACAAAGATAACGATACCAAGGATGCTAAAGCCAGTGGGCAGGGCCGTGGTGGAAAAGGTGCATCAGCAGCACCAGGTGGTGGAAGGGGAAGGGGTGGGGGAGGGCGAGGTGGATTCATGAACTTTGGTGAAAGGAAAGATCCTCCGCACAAAGGAGAAAAGGTTTTCCAGTATTTATAAGTAGTATATTATGCAAGGACAGAGGAATTCTCTCATTGAGAATGCTAAACAGATCGATCTTCCTTGTGGCAGGAAGTCCCTGAAGGTGCTCCTGATTGTTTAGCTGGTTTGACATTTGTAATCAGCGGGACACTTGACAGGTATTTCCTTTCATCTTAGTGAGGCTGTTAGCTATAGTGAATTATATAGGTACCGTTTTGGCACATGTTGGTGGGTTTTCACATTATGGTTGGTTTGAGGCTTTTCAACGCAATTAACACGTCTACATCTCAAGATTAGTGCTCAGGTTATTGCCTTAGTTGTTATAGTTCCTGCAGTTCTAAGAAAAGTAATTCGAAGGTCTAACTCTGCTTTATTTTGCATTTTAATCACGTGCTTCTTGCGAATTCATAGTTTGGAATTTGTTTATATCCAGTTTGGAAAGAGAGGAAGCAGAAGATCTTATTAAACGCCATGGAGGTCGTGTCACTGGATCTGTCAGCAAAAAGACGGTCATTTCACTCTGTCACCCTTTTTGTTGTTTGTGTCTCCAAGAACTTTAATGTTACCAAGTACCAACACAGGACAACTATCCTTTGCAGAACTATCTCTTATGCGACGAAGATATTGAGGGGCGGAAATCCTCCAAAGCCAAAGAGCTTGGGTTTGTAATGTCACATTGACGTACCTTGGTTCTATTCATTCTTTTGTTCGCTTGTTTATTCCTGCCTTTTGTTTCCTGGTATAGTACTGCTTTTCTAAGTGAGGATGGATTGTTTGAAAAGATCCGGGCATCAAATCAAGGAAAAGCAGCTGCAAAGGAAGAATCAAAGAAAGCTGTGAATAAGGTGGTTGCATCTCCGGTTAAGAGGAGCCCTCAAAAAGTTGAAGTGAAGAGTATGCCCCTACTATTTTTATGCTTCATTTGTTTTGCATTCATGTTATATTCCGAGTCTCGGACACATTCTTTAGATTCCCTTTCAGTTTCTTTATTGTGAAGACTGATCTTTGTGCGCGCGTGCGTATATATATAGAATCATGATCTAGTGAGGGATCCCTCCTTTTGCTAAAATGCGGACCTACCATTTCCCAATCGAATTTTGATGATCCGAACCGTTCAATGTGTTTAAAACACATTTTTAAGGGTCCCCGCGAGAAATCACAAAAAAAAATGACCGGGAAGGGCTTCATCCGAACACTTTTTCATAAAACTTTATCTACGGCCTGTGTGAAAACCTGCTCGGATGAAGCCCTTCCCGGTCATTTTTTTATGGTGATTCCTTGTAGGGACCTTTAAAAATGCGTTTTGAACACATTGAACGGTTCAAATCATCAAAATTTGATCGGGAAATGGTAGGTCCGCATTTTAGCAAAATGAGGAATCCCTCATTAGATCATGATTCTATATATATATATATATATATGTAGGATAAGCTTCTAATAAGGGTCCCTCATTTTAAAAAAAGTGAGGACCTAGGGGTATTTTCGACTTTACGAACCAAATGTCGACGATCCGAACCGTTCAATGTTTTTAAAACGTGTTTTTAAGAGCCCCGTGAGGAATCTCCAAAAAAATTACCCTTAAAGGCTTGATCCAATCATTCGATAAACACTATATATGATTGGATCAAGCCTTTAAGGGTAATTTTTTTTGGAGATTCCTCGCGGGGCTCTTCAAAACACGTTTTAAAAACATTGAACGGTTCGGATCGTTGACATTTGGTTCGTAAAGTCGAAAATACCCCTAGGTCCTCACTTTTTTTTAAAATGAGGGACCCTTATTAGAAGCTTATCCTATATATATATATGTATGTATGAAGAGCTTCCCATCCACACCACTAAAATCTGGACTCCGTTCGGACCTCATAGTTCCGGATCAAATTTCGATGATCCAATCCGCTCAATGTGTTTAAAACGTGTTTTTAAGGTCCAACGCGAGAATTCGTTAAAAAAAAAATACCGAGAAGGGCTTAATCCAAGCAGTTTTTCATAAAAATTCATATATACAGTTTTTATGAAAAAGTGCTCGGATCAAGCCCTTCCCGATATTGTTTTTTGCTGATTTCTCATGTGGCCCCCTCAAAAACATCTTTTAAACACATTGGACGGTTCGGATCATGAAAATTTGATCGGGAAAGTGGGGTGTGGACGTTAGGTTTTAGGGTGTGGATAGGAAGCTCCCTTACATAGCTTATGTAAGGAATTTTTCGTTCGAGATTGAATTTCGACAATCCGAACCGTTAGATGCATTTAGAATGTGTTTTTAAGGTCTAACGGGAGGATTCGTAAAAACAAAATACCTGGAAGGGCTTGATCCGAGCATTTTTCGATAAAAAACGTATAACATAAGCTATGTAAGGGAGCCCTTATAAGATCCTCTTCCTATAAATTTTGACACAAGTTTTGACACTCCATCCTAGTCCTTGAAATCAAGGGCTGAGATTAGAAGCTTATGTGTGTGCTCTCTCTTCCCCTCCTCTCATTCACACCTAATCTCTCTCTACCGTACCTGTAATCCCCTTTCCCCTTCCCCACTCCGGCAAGCCCCATCTCCGGTTAAATGGTGAGAGAGCAAGCAGTGTGTAGAGATAGAGAGAGAGAAAGTAGTGGGTTGAGAGAGAGAGGGAGGTTCAATTTCTCCGCACAATACCCACATCGCGAAACAACCAACCTCGAATTGCTTCTACCCCGCGGATACTCAAAGCGATCTACAAAGCTTCATCGAATTTATCCAAAATATAACCATAAGATTGTGACGATGTTTTTGTATTCATACATGTATATATAGTCAGTTACGATTTGTGGAAATGGGTTTGGAAGATTCTGATCTTCTAGACGAGGGAGGAAAAGCCTTGTCGGTGTTGTGCTTGATTTGTCTGGAGGCTGTGACCGATAATGGTATTAGATCCTGGGCAAAGCTTCAATGCGGACACGAATTCATCTACTTAATTTTTAATACTGCTAGCATTTCAACACCGTAAATTGGTTTTAAAATGCCGTAAATTGACATAGATGAGTCAGTCTCTGTCCCATTATATTGTGATGCTCCCGATTGAGTTTTTTTTTTTATATAGGTAAGTTTGTATTGGATTTGTTGATTGAAGTAGTATTTTTGTTGTTCACTGAACTTTTTTATGCCGGAGAGAGAGAAGACAGGGTAACCACAGATGGGGCTCGCCAGAAATGGGTCGCTGGAGATGTGGAACTCTGGAGTGGGGAAGGGGAAAGGGATTCCAGGTACAGTAGACAAAGAGATTAGGTGTGAATGATAGGAGGGGAAGAGAGAGCACACACATAAGTTTCTGATCTCAGCCCTTGAAACCAACGGCTGAGATGGAGTGTCAAAACTTGTGTCAGAACACTTTTAGTCAACAAAGTCAGGGATCCCTCACATTCTCACATTCCCCGATTGAATTTTGATGATCCGAGCCGTTCAATGTGTTTTAAACATGTTTTTAAGGGTTCTTGCGAGGAATCATAAAAAAAAAGCCCGGTGTAGACACCCCAATTTTGATGACTTATGCATCCCCGATGATGAAAGAGCACGGAATATACCTCGGAACAGTCCCTTGGATCAAAGTAACCAAAATCCCAAAACCACCTAAACCGTACGGCCCCATGCTTGATACCGTACGGCTCAAAATTCCACCCATACCGTGCGGCATTGTATGTCACATCCCAGGATTCGCGGGTTGCTCCCAGCAGCTCAGGGGGATGGCGTAGCACGTCAAAAACCTACCCTCGTAGCTCATCATTCTACTGTGAGAATCTTGGTTGTGTGAGAATGTACGACACCTCCTTGTCTATATAAGCTCTCCTCCGTTCAACGATGGAGAGAGCAGTAACAAGAGCCAGAAATTCGCGTACAAGGTTAAGTTCGTTCATACACCAAAGAGAAACCTTTCGAAAGAAAAAAACCCTCTCCCTCGTTAAACCCAGTCATTCTTCCAGTTACTTTCAAAGTTACCAATCCAAAAATTACCCAAAAATCCGTACCTAAGTTCAGCCGAACGTTGCAAACCGAAGGTTCACTCTCGTTCCAAAGGTATACTAAGTGATTTGATCGATCTCTTTGTTCCTGAGGGGAGGTTTTCAGGTTCCATACCTCCCCTAAGCCTAGCAAAACCAAATTCTTTCAACAAATTTTGCAGCCCGTGGGTTGCTCTCGTCCTTGGAAGTAATGCCGTGAACGTTTTCAATATGTTCTACGACGTTAACTTGGGTAAGAGATACATGACAAGTCTTTCAAAAAGATTTCTAAATGAAAAATGCAAGTTTTTACAGTAACAAAGCATCCCTTTCATCTCTTGATCAGAAAATAAATTTTGAAAAATATTTATACAGTGACACCGTGCGGTATAGTTTGGCACACCGTACGGCGTCAGTGGCAAAACAAATTTTGGATGCTCTGTTTCTGAAACCGTGCTCTGTTTTCTTATAACTTACAGATTTTTATTACGTTTTCCTCCCCTCACTTCTATTTTATGCGATTACATCCCCTCATTTTATTATTTTATGTCATTTGATGTCAATTCATGCATTACGTGATTTATTTGTTTCATTAACGCATTATTTCGTCTCGTTTTATTTATAAACCGTTTATGTGAATAAAGTTTTTTTTAAAATAAAATCTTTTCAGAAAAATCCCACAAATATTTAGTAAAGACCGGAAAATTCCGGGCACGCGGGGTGCATTTTTCGAACAAAACCTTCCCCGAGGGTAACCTGGCTCCCGAACCCAAATCTCTATTTTTTTTCCCAGACAAAACCCTTTTTCAGCGGCACAAGAGTCATATTATTTTTCTAAACGGTTCCTCGGGTACCTAACATTTTCCCAAAATTAAACCCCGGGTGGCAACTCTAAAATTTTCTTTTTCCCTAAATCGCCTCTTTTTCAAAACAAACAAACCAGCGCGTGGGCCCCGACCGTCCACACCCGGGAAGGGCTTTATCCGAGCAGTTTTTCATACAAACCGTAGATATGTATTTTATGAAAAACTGCTCGGATGAAGCCCTTTCCGGTCTTTTGTTTTGTTGATTTTTCGCGGGGACCTTAAAAACACATTGGACGGTTCAGATCATCAAAATTAAATCGGGAAAGGTGAGGTCCTGACTTTAACAAAGTCAGGGATCCCTGACTGAAGCTACCCTCCGCTCCTCACCACATTCTCAACTTTCCCGATCAATTTTTGATGATCCGAACCGCTCAATGTGTGTAAAATGTGTTTTTAAGGGCCCACGTGGGGAATCGGCAAAAAAAAAAAAAGACTAGGAAAGGATTGATTTGATCAGTTTTTGATATAATTGTACATATACAGTTTTTATTGAAAACTCATCGGATCAAGCCCTTCCCGGTCTTTTGTTTTTTGCTGATTCCTTGTGTGGACCCTTAAAAACACGTTCTAAACACATTGAGCGGTTCGGATCATCAAAATTCAATCGGGAACTATGAGGAGCGGATGGAGCCCTGACCGTAGGGGAGCGAATAGGAAGGGGTATATTGTATTGGATTTGCACAGCCTTCTTATTTTCTTTTGTTGAAGTGCCTTCTTTTGTTACTGATGCTGTAAATTTTAACTCTTATGAGCCTGGCACTGCTAGTTGAGTGGTGCATATGTAACGAAAGGGTTTGTAGGATTAATCATGTTTAATCTTTAACAGCATATCTTAGCCAGGGAGAGATTACGTGTTACCCATGTGGGTGCTCTTCTTTTCAATTGACTATGTTAGGAGGCTGTACAATGTATATTTAGTGTCACCTTAAGGTTCAAAAACTAGGATTAGAGACTCGAAGCAAATTGAAGTATGGAATGACCTGTAATATTAAAGAATCTGGTAAAAAATACTTAATAGAATAAACAAATGGGATATTTTGAAATTGGATCTCCACTTATCCTCGGAGAGGAAATGCTGTTTTGTTTTTGAGTGGTGTTTGCCTCTGCTTTGTTGTTGTATTTTACATTGACTTGGATAGGAGTGTTTGCTTAGGTATATATACAGGCGTTATACCTCCTTAAATGTCATATCTAAGGCTATAAAGCTTTGTATCTAGAGGTTAGAGACGGTTTTTCCACGCCCTTAGCTTTTGGAATTGATGCATATGCTATATCTTATTTGGAAATGTACTAGAAATTAATTGGCATTTGCAGGCACAGGAATTTGTCTTGCAGATGCACATGAGGCTAGATTTTTTTCTTTAATATTATGAGTGACTAGGAGGGCTGCTAGGTTGGTCTGGGAAGATGATGACGTTGAAAGGCTTGGCCACAGGAGTCAGGAGAGGAGAGTGCCAAGGCATGTACTAGGGAGAGAGGGTGGGTGGCAGTTACCCATGTCTGTGGGTTGGTTATGTTGGTGTATTGTTGTAATGTCTTACTGACTTTTTTTTAGTTTTTACAATGGCAAGGGTCCATTTTATTGTTACGAATGGCTTGAGGTCCATTTTAGCCGAGGACATGTGGTGGGCCTCCAATGGCCAACAATACGAAGGAGTCTAGTGTCTGAGGTCAATAGGTCAAAAGTTAGGGACACGGGCTTGTTTTATTGGATTTAGGTAATTGTATCAGTGTTCTGTGGTAAAACGGTAAGTAGGTGATATAAAGTTCAAGGAATTGTCCTTTGGTCAAATGCCCCCACATCTCTCTCGAAGATTGGTCTACTGTTTGACCCCTGAAGGAGCATCAGGCCATCATACGTTTCCTTGGGCTCAAGAGTCGAGCTTCCAATTGAAGCGGTCCATAAGAGGAGCTAGGAAAAACAAGATTAAGGAAGCATTCATGCTTGGAAATTGCTTAGTTTCAAGCCACGCTCATGTGAGAGAAATTGGAATAATGAATGATTATGTTTTTGGTCTTACTAGAGTCTTATTTATGTCTAATTTAGGTTAAGTATGAATCTGCTCAGTTTCCATAAGTTTGTAGTCCAGGGGTGTTTTGGTAATTACAGAATTTATGCACATGGGCTGGTGGGGTTGCCCATGGGTCGTTTTGTGGGGCAAGTTATTTATTTGGTACTTTCATTATGTCTTATTAAGGTTTAGATTGATTATAAAAGTCAATAGTTTAGTAGGAAGTCTCTCTAGTCTATATGTAGGATGCATTGTTATATGGATGTTATGCCTCCATAATAAGGGAGTTGATTTTAGGAGAAATTATAGAGCTTTTGAAGCCTTTTTATGTATTTTGTGATGCAACCAAAACCCTAGGTGTGATGCCTAGACCCTCTAGGAGTGATTCCTAGAGCTTTCTTCTTCTTCTTCTTCTTTTACGTAGGGGTGTCCACGGATTGGATCCCGACGGATCGGATCCGGATCCGATCCGCTCAGAGCGGATTATGGTTTTTAAAATCCGGAACCGATCCGTAGGTGACATACGGATGGATCGGATCGGGCGGATTTGACAGATTAAAGAAGGATTATTGCGCGGATTGAGTGGATCGAGCGGATCCGATCCGGATCCGGAACCGCCAGATTAGAAATTCTCGATCCGGAACCGAACCAAACATTCACAGATGGATCAACGGATGGTTCGGATTGGCGGATCGGATGATCCGCTGGGCAGCCCTACTTTTACGTATAATCTACATAAACAGCCCTAATTACTGTTCACCATACTGTTCACAGCACCCAGAACAGCTCTGTTTTTTTATCTGTTTCTCCTATTTAGGTACACCCTAACCCTAATCCTTCCATTAATTACAAAAACCCAAAACTTCCTTTTTTTTTCCTACATCACCAATCTACTATCCTCTGTTGGTCCCGACCAAGTCACTTAGCCCTACTGTTAGTAATCGACATTTAATCAATGGGTATCTGTAATCTTAATGTGGGGAGATTAATAAGTATTTAATAACATGGAGCTCGAAATATAATTGAGATAAAGACGGGAGTGCTAATTCTTCGGTGGTGTGAATTATAATTTGTGAAATAAGAATAGAATCCGGGTGGGGTTAGGTTTTCTTATTTACACAAGGAGCCCAGATTCATTTCTCCTCTGGTCCCTGCTCTAGCCCTATAAATATATTGTTATGTTCTCTAGGTCTCAAAAACCGTCATTCAGAAAATAGATGAGAGGTTGTGAGAAAGAGAGCAAGGAGATTACGTAGAAGTCCACGCTTGACTAGGTAATCGAGGTATAAGGGAATATGGCAGAAGAACATGAGGTACTGTCGAGCAGAATTTATGGCGTACAGTAATTGGGTCTATCAAGTTCTAAAAATAAACAAGTCAACCAGCGTTCGTGTCTACAGATGAGAGGTAAACCCTAATTCCGCCTTGTAGGGTTTGTGTTGATTTTTGTTGTTTAATCTGTACGCGTCATTATTGGGTTCTGGGATTCGTTTCCCAACACCTACTCCCAGGCTAAGTTTTGTTGAAGACTTTAGGGTTGGGTTCTCGTGTAGTGAGATCACTAAGGTCTTGAGACTGAGTGGCAACCCTTTAGGGCACAGTGCTGGAAGGTTCCTGTCCTGATTCCTAAGTATTGAGAATAGAACCGAAGTCCTCCTAGAAACCTTGCTCTTAATATGCTCTTATACAATGTTAAGTCACCAATTATACCGTGTTAAGTCACCGATTTGTCCCGAAAGCTTAAATTGCCAAAAAATTGAATGTAACTTTGTCCACCCTCACTGAACTTTCCCCACTTTTGGTGAGTTGCATTGCGGGTTTCACTCTGATGATTAGATCCATTCATTGTGTAGGATTGATTTGTTAGGAGACCGTGCAAAAATTCAGTTCAATCAAAGTCTTGGTACAGAACTGGATTGAGCAGAATTGAATTTTTTTAACTATGTACTTACCTGTATCCAATTGAGCTGAATTTTTTCATGGTCTCCTGACAAATTAATCCCTACAAATGAATGGTTTTGATCATCAAATTGAGACCCCCAATTTACCTTAACAAAAGTAGGTGAGGGTGATAAAGTTACCCTCACCAAAAGTGGGTTAAGTTTTTTTTGCTCAGCAAAAGTGGGTACAGTTAACCTCACCAAAAGTGGGTAAAGTTTGGTGAGGGTGAGCAAAGTTATTACTCCAAAAAAATTTGCCCAAGGCTCAATACCAAGCTATCCAACAATTCCAATATCACCAGTTTTATTTTGATCAGCTGTTATCATTTGCCCGTCCTACATATTCTTCTTTATTGCCCTTGTTTTCTCTCCATTGTAATCGTTTTGTATCAAACCCTTGTGTTGCCGTTATTTTTTTTTTGCCTTAATGTCTTTAATATTCTTTTCTGCTTGGATTAGGCCCCCTTGGTTTCTACATTTCTTTTGAGGTTTCAACATTTCTTTGAAAGCTATTGGAACTTCTCCCCTTCTTGTCAGTATTTTGATGCTTTTGGGAGTAACTTCGTGTTGAACCTTTTACCACTCTTTAGTTTGCATTGTGATCTTGAAATGTGATGATGATTTGGTTGTTTGAAGATCAAGCAAGCAATTCTCCAGCTAAAAGTGTAGCTCTTAAAGGTCCGACAGCAAGTGCATCTCCTGCAAAGCAAAAAGTTCAAAAGAAAGGAGATACTTTGTTGCCATGGACTGAAAAATATAGACCAAAAGTTCCAAATGACATCATAGGGAATCAGTCACTGGTATGTGTTAATCTTGCCTTCTTCCTTCATTTCCGCTTGGGTTTTTCCTTTCTATAGCTGGGATGCAGTGTTACTCTGGTATTTGGGGAATAATGCACAGGTGAAGCAGCTTCATGACTGGCTGGTACACTGGGATGAGCAGTTCCTGAATACTGGTGGCAAGGGAAAGGGGAAAAAACATAATGACTCTGGTGCTAAAAAGGCGGTATTACTAAGTGGCACACCTGGCATAGGGAAGACTACGTCAGCAAAGTTGGTCAGTCAGATGCTTGGATTCCAGCCAGTTGAGGTAGGCATTGTAAAAAAATCAGTTTTATTTTTAGCTGGATATTGTTCTGGGTATTTTCACTTATTTGTGCTGTTCATGTGCTTTTAGGTTAATGCTAGTGATAGTCGTGGAAAGGCTGATGCCAAAATTGAAAAAGGGATAGGTGGAAGTACATCAAATTCTGTTAAGGAACTTGTTTCCAATGAAGCCTTGAGTGTTAACATGGATCGGTTGGTTTTGTGTTGTTCTAAATATGTAGGCTGCATGCTTCACACACTGCCTGAATTCTGGTTTTCCTAAAACTGATAGTGAAAATATTGCAGTTCAAAGCATCCAAAGACTGTGCTTATTATGGATGAGGTTGATGGCATGTCTGCTGGAGATAGAGGTGGTGTGGCTGATCTTATTGCTAGCATCAAAATCTCCAAAGTTCCTATTATCTGCATTTGTAATGACCGCTACAGCCAAAAACTTAAAAGTCTCATGAACTACTGTTTGGTTCTGAGCTTCCGTAAACCTACGAAGCAGCAGGTCCTCCTCTCTCTGTCATTATAGAAATTTTTATGGTTATCTTCGTTCTCATAGAAGTATGTCAAATCATTCGAGTTTTGGCTCCACTCAGTTTTATATTTTTCCTGATAAAGGGGAGGCAACGTATCCACAGTTATTGTACAACACTACAACCTACATACATGCAAGAAGGCACAAATTAGCAAAAGCAAACTAACAAAACAAAGCTGCTACTAGCTACCTACAGGAATGCCGCCTCTGTGTGAAGAACCTGACATAAAACACAACTACCTCTAAATAATTTCTGTGGAAACTGGATATTCTGGATGGAAAAGCTAACCTAGAGCATTCACACTGCCTGGACACCGGAAGGCTTAGGTACTAAAAAATGGTTGTTTGAGAATTTGCACTGTGCACTTCCTTGAAACAAAAAAACTCTGTTTTTCCCTGAATTTACAACCAAAGGCGCATAGGGGTGGGTTAAAAAGCCAAAGGCACCCTGATATCTCAGTATGCCAAGTACTAAACAGTTGAGTTACCAAACACAACACAACAACATAACCCATTTAGTCCCCCAATCATTGGGGGTATGGGCGGGGGCTGATTGGAGACAGACCTAACCTTTGGCTGAGTTACCAAAGCAATTGTGAATTTGTGATTTAGGTGGGAAAAGATGTCCTCTACTTCGTTGCACATGCAATACCAAGGGCCAAACCTCTCTCCTCACCAAATTGGCTATTGCAAGGATCTCTTCTCCAAAGTGTCTACAGAGCAAAAAAATTCAGTTTCCAGGGTACATTATGGTGAAGTACCATCAACACATGGAGGGAGTAGCACTTGTTTGTGTCAGTACCATGAACACATGGAGGGAGTAGCACTTGTTTGTGTCAGACACGTGTTTGGAAGTACACTTATTACACACTAACACTTGTACACATTGTCCTTGTTTCAAGATAATAGCTCCATTTCAAACCCTTACACGAAACTTTGAGTGGGCTCCTTGGGCGACATTTTTGGGACCAAAATCGTCAACACGATGATTTTTGGAAAAAATGTAGGACAACACGCTGAGTACACGTTAAACATTTAAGCTTCATGTATTTCCGTATGCAATATCATACTCCCTCTGTCCCAATTTATTGGTCCTTTTTAGGGATTTCCACTAATTAGGGGAACATAATCATTACACTTGTCATACCTTTTCTTTCCTCCTTTGACCCTTCAAAAAATCATCATTACATGTACTTACTCTAAAAAAGAAAAGGGTAAAAGTGGAATTTCATTGGCTAATGCCCCCTTATATCTGTATCGGGACAAAAAATTTAGGACAACAAAAACTGGTGTTTGGGACCAAAGATTGGGGACAGAGGTAGTATATATTACTATTTTGTTCATTGAAATTATGAGAAGTGCAATACAACAGTAACTAGAAGCATGTACCTCGTTAACTTGGTGTCCTACTTTATTCCTTCAGCTGCTAACATTTAGGATACCGAAGTCTACACATGAATCTGATGGATGATATGGGTCCTTTTCTGCTTATACCATTCACATACCAATTTCACCTCTCACAGCAAGTCAAAATATGTTGTACATTTCCAATTTTTCATTTACCTTTGGCTCTCGAGATTAAGTCATAAGTTTGTAGAACAATTCAGTGAAATTATTTGCCTACTGATGGTTTGTTTGATTAACTTACCTGATGCGAAACTTGTAGCGGATCTGGGGTTTGCTTTTGCGAGTATGTTGTTTTTCTTTATGGTTGAATTGTGAATTTACACCTTGAAGTATTGCTGATAAAATCTAGCTTGGACCTACTGAAATAAACTGGTTCAAGTTGGGAGTTTTTGGATTTTGTTGCTGGTTGTATGGTTTGGCAGCTTAGTTTGCAATTTTTGATGCCAAATTTGACCTTACATCACCGTGACTAAATCCTTCGTATCTGTGTCTTATGCATACATGTTTCTGCTTGTACCTTTTGAATTTGAAATTTTGGTATGATCATGTCACTAACGTATTGTAGTAAATGATAGATGGCGAAGAGGTTAATGCAAGTTGCAAAAGCGGAAGGACTTCAAGTTAACGAGGTACATGCTTTATTAAAAAGGGTCTTGCTAACCTCTGCCTACTAGGCGGAGGATGATACGTATATAATGTCAAATATGTTCGGATATCAATATAGTTTCAGAGATATCAATACACTTTTCTAGTTTCAGAGATATCGATACACTTTTTACACATTATCCTCCGCCCCAAGGGTGGATGTTAGGATTTTCCTATTTTGAATTATTCGTTGCATCTGTCATATTGTTTCATTTGGTCACTAAGTTCATTTAGAAATAACACACACTAAAATGTTGGTGTGATTGCCAAAATCTATTTTTGTGGACAAAGCACCATGTGCACATAAAACCAAGTGCAAGCTTCTGGCCTTATCATTCAGCTTGTGTCTTTTAAGTGTAACACCTTTTTACATATGAATTTAGATACAACCTAGGAGATAAATGGTATATTGTAAATGTCTAATAGGAAAATAAATTATTATAGGCCTTTCAACACGTGAATATAGTGTCTTCCTCTTCACAAAAGAAAAGTACTTGAATATTGTGTCAATTGGAGTTACTATCTACCCTCTCATTGGAGGCATTTAATCACCTAAGGTACATACTATCATAGTGCTGGAGTTTTATCCATTCATTTTTCTTTATAATAGTACTCCCTCCGTCCCAAATTTTTTGTCCGGTCCGCAAAACGAGAACTTGAAAATAACACAAAAAATTTCAAGAAAACTTCAATTTTTTTTAACAAGTTACTAGATATCAACGAGTACTTTTAATTTATGAAAAAAATTAGAAAATTTTCTTTTAAAAGACATTATTTTTAGGTCCTTGTTTTGCCGATCGGACAAAAATTTTGGGACAGAGGGAGTAATTTTTTATGCATCACGGGATTTTATTCTTTTTCAGTTTCTTCTAGTTGGCACTAATCAGGTGGTAGTTCTGATTATTTTATCCATTTAGCTGTGATGTTATTTGCTGACTACGGGGGAGACAGCTTTAATCTTAATGTTCTCCCTCTACTTGGAAAAAGAGCAGTTCATAGTGCCATGTTTCATTCTCATTCAGTAGCCCTCTTTGAAGAAGCCATGTTCTTAAAAATGAAGGTACTTTTGCTGCGTTTATGATTGCAGATTGCACTCGAAGAGCTTGCAGAAAGAGTCAATGGAGACATGCGCATGGCTCTGAACCAGTTGCAGTATATGAGTCTTTCCATGTCAGTCATTAAATATGATGATGTCAGAGAGCGCCTTCTTAGTAGTGCAAAGGACGAAGATATTTCACCATTCACAGCTGTTGACAAGTACGATAAGTTTCCTCTTCCCTTTGTGCCTGCATTAGGTCTTTTCATGGTTTCACACTTAGCGTTGCTTTTGTTTGATGTTCGCCCCCCCGTTTTCTGGAAAGTATCTTTTGAGGTTGAACGGAGGGGTGGCCAACTGTTATCATTTTGATGCAAAGCTTGCTGCTCATGTTCTTTTTTTTTTTTATGATGGAAGGGGATGACTCTCCTACTAGTAGTGAACGAGAAACTAAAATGATGCAGGAGGAAATCGGCAAATCGCGTTTGGGACGGGATTCAAATGGGTTTATTTCTAAGAGAGTTTCTGCTAAGGATATGAGATCTTAAGGGTTTGTCCTAGGGTGACAACAGCTGTTTTGTGGTCGTTCTGGGTACTGTGTAAATTACCAGAGAACATTATTATGCAGATAATTGAGCTGCAGCGAATTCTAGCAATCCCTCCTACAAGCTTAGGTATCACACGTGGGATTTAATTGCATCACACAATCCACAAAAGAAAGCTTGAAAACTCTGGAATTCTGCAAATCGCCAACTCCACTGGTATAAACACTTCGCATGGCCTCATACAGATTTGAAGTATCAATAACCGAGTGAGTTGCTCAGCACAAAAGGAAAAATTCATATGAATTTTTGAATTCCAGTTAGGAATCTAGACTTTTGATCAAAAACCAAATGTTACTTATAAACAAAGTCTGAATACAAAAGGCCATACCACGATGCATGGTCGACCCTACAGCTGTACAGCCTATGTTCAACAAACTTGGAAATTACAAAGTACCGCTGACCTTAAAAACTTAGTAAACCACAGACAAAAAGCACCAGATTATATATAGTCTATATAACCACTGAGCCTAAAAACTTTACCATTGGTCCAGTGACTATACTGTCCTTTCTTCGCTTGCTGGTGGAAAGCTTGCAGTGATATGTTTTTTCACTTTCTAAGCTCCTTCCCTTTATGTGGAGAAAGTACAGTTTGTGATGCTTATACACAAAAGCATCACAAGATTGATTACTTGTTGACTTGCTGGCCATGGAGCTTTCCGGTTTTCGTGAAGCACACTTAGAAAAAGTAGCTTTTGTTTGTGCAGGCTCTTTGGGTTTAATGGGGGGAAATTGCGAATGGATGAGCGGATCGACCTAAGCATGAGTGATCCGGATCTAGTCCCTCTTATTATTCAGGTGTGCATCTCTCTATTGCACTATTTGGCTACTATGGTTACTCGGATTGCCATTTTGTGTAATCAAAACTCTTGGTCGACCCTGAGTGTGGCATATTGCTCGTGTATTTGAGATGACTCTGTAGCATTATCAGACCCAGCCTTCCTGTATATGCTCCTCCTCTGTTTTATTTCCTTTGGTTAGAAGATATTGTTATTTGGCTGGGTTTTTCAAACTTCATAGTTACTACATTTCTTGGGTCATGAGTCATTACTCATGCAGCAGCAACCTTCTTGCTCTGCCACAAAAGATTATTTTGTCTTGCAGATTTTGATATATTATGTTGGACATTGGTAGTTTTGCACGATTGGCAAGATAGCATAAAATCTCACTCTTTCCCTTGTAAATTGTCTGGGCTAATAATATTTTGAAAACATGGCAGGAAAATTATATCAATTATAGGCCAAGCTCGGTGGGCAAAGATGCAGACGGGTTAAAACGTCTTAGCTCAATTGCCCGTGCTGCAGACTCTATTGCAGATGGTGACATAATAAATGTACAGATACGAAGATATCGACAGTGGCAGCTTTCCCAGACTGGAACCCTAGCATCTTGCATAATTCCGTAGGTTTTGTCCTGGTCAAATTAGGAGAATATTGGTTTTAGTTTTTTAATATCCCATGGGAATTGTTATTCTTTTCTTATTCTGTTTTCTTTATGGGTTTTTATATCTTTTACCAGTGCTGCATCGTTGCACGGGCAAAGGGAGATACTTGAACAGGTTAGATATTACTTCCTTGTTGCTTATAGCCTCATACAACTATAGTGTTCTCACACTTGTTATTTTGGTCTTAATGGAACTAATTTTTTTTTGATCGGCATCTTAATGGAACTAATTGCTCCAATTAAAAAGTGTAAACCAGTCAGTTACCCTGATTTGTTTTATTAATGGTACTGTGGGTTAGGTTATGTTTTTAGTTTAGTTACTTCGTTTCACTAGATTTTTAGGATGTTGTTATTGTTTAGAAGCTTCTATTGTATTTTACAATAAAAGCAGCTAATATTTTCCTCCTCTCTTTGGTACGAATGGTACGATCAAGCTTTGTTAAATTGGTATCAAAGCAAGGTTGTCATGAAATCTGTTAGTCAGAAATCTCTGTCTCCTCTGCAATTGCCTCTCTTTTGGAGCAATGGAATCGCATCATTTTGTAATTGAACTTCCGCTTCCTATCTCCAGTTGCATCCGCCAACCATTAAGTTAATCCGCATCATTAAAACCATATCATTATACCATTTGCAATCTATGACGAATGGACGCCGATACAGGATAGACACAGTAAAAAAATGCCGTCGCCCAAGTGGTACCCATTAATGGGTGTTTGGGAAGGGGAATGTTGAGGACAAAGTGGCTGTGCTCAGACTCGAACCCAAGACCTTAAGGTTATTGGGCTAAGTCTTCACCACTGCACCACTAGTGGTCCCCTTGGCTACGGACCCGGGGGGCGTGTAGTGAGAAATCATGACCGTTCAAAAGCGTTTTGGACGGTCTGATTTTAAATAGAACTCTTCCGGGTAAGCTTGTAGTGAGCTAGCTCACTACAGCCCCCCGAATCCCTTGGTTACAGTCAAGGTGATAAATGAAAATCTAAAATATCGGGATACGGGTAAGGCTAGGATACTTTAGATTATACGCGCTTTTATAATTTTTTGGCATTGTATTATGCATAATAATAAGAATGGTGAGAAATCGGGGTATTTCTTATGCAAAAATGTATAAAGTGTTACAATTTGGCATTGAAATGCAATTTTATGGAACATACACTATGACGCAATGAGGTTATTCAAATATTAAATAGCTATTGGAAAAGATGTTAGTATTTTTTTCATCTCTATATCTTCCTCTCTAAAAGGTAAGTAACGTATTAAAAATCTAGACTTTTCAGTAATCCTAATAGCTTTACTCTAGTACTAAGCAAGAAGTGCAACAATCTTAAATCATAAAAGTTTGGAATCATAGCTTAGAGTAACCGATAAGTAGTACTCCCTCTGTCCCATTTTAAGTGTCCTTTCTATTTTGGGATGTCCCAAAATAAATGTCTCTTTTTGAAAACAACCATTAAAATATGTCAAACTTGCAGTTTTACTGTTGAAAAGTACTCTTTTCATCTTTATAAGTTTGTCCACTGTTCATATTCGTACCATTTTTAAATGGTCTGTATCTTTCAATTTACAATGTTTTCCATAATTTCGAAAACTTCGTATAATAAAATTAATCCAGATGTATCAAACAAGATCCATATTACATATTTTTTGGGATCCGCATTAGCAATTTAAATACATTCAATTAACTTCACAGTTTAAGGTTAACCAAACCAAACCAAGCCTTATGTCCCAAATCAATTGGGGTCGGCTACACGAATCCTTTTCCTCCATTGAGCTCTGTCAAGTGCTGCTTGCTCACTCAGACCTAGTAGACTCAAATCTTTGCGCACTACTACATCTAATGTCAATTTGGGTCCCAAAGCTATCATATCCGCTCTCTTAACTACTGCATATGGAAGTTGAAATCCCCGTAGGGAGCACTTAAAATGGGATGGAGGGAGTATCTGATACTTCAAATCAAGAGAAAATTAAATTGTATCTTGTGGATACTTACGATAAATATCCTGAGTACCAGAGGAGTATTGGTATCCGATATGGATATGATAAAGGACCCCTTCCATATGGAAGTATGCGTGCTTCATGTGTATGAAACCATTTTTCCAATAAGTCACATGTGAACCAAGTTGCAGTTTTGTTTCAGTCTCTCTCTATTCAATCAACCCTAGCCCTCCGACACGAACCAGTTTCTGTTAACTACTGATTAAAGGTGTTCTTGACTAACACTCCATGCATCGGGGACAAGTTGCAGAGAAGTTTTAGGCTTGTTGTTAACTTCAGTTTCTGTCATGGAAAACAATTCTTGGCCTCGATGTCTAAGTTGCTGTGGCTAGGTACCTGCAGTTCTTTATCATGTCATAGAAACTTAATTTTACTGGGTTGGGATTTCTGTGTTGCTTTGATTAGGGTAAGAGGACTGCTGTCCTATGGTATGCTGCATTCGAGGCATCAAATTGGGTCTTTTAAACTGACACAAAAATTATTGTTAACGTTAGAGCTTGAAAGATTGGATGTTTATGACTACTCTCCAGTCTCCTGCACAAAACGGAGCTGGAGCTGGGACCGGGAGTGAGGGAACAGAGACGTGGGAGCACATATGGAAGCTTGTATATTAGTTTGTAGAACATGCCAAACACGTAACTATGTGGTAAGAGAAAATAGTTTAAATTGCCTTTTCCTTATCTTATGGATCGTAGATTTTCTATGGCTTGTATATGGTAGATGATTAGATTTGCCTAAGGTGCAAAAAGCATTGAGCTGCCATAAAATCTTTATTTGAAGGGCATTTCTGTGGTGTCAAGCAGTGTTTGGTGATTTGGTTAGTAGCTCCTTGTGGTCTTTTTGTTTTATTTTTAGTTGTTTCATATGATGGGTAGTTGTTTGGAATTTTTGTCCTGCAAAAGTTTGTTTGGTTGCTTCAATATTCACTAGGTTTTTTTCTTGGGCCAAGTTTTGCCTCGTGTGTTTGTTCTGAAGTCCTGCAATTTCCGTTTACAGGGAGAACGTAATTTCAATAGATTTGGCGGGTGGCTGGGAAAGAACTCAACAATGGGGAAGAATTTGAGACTTCTGGAGGATATGCATGTTCATCTTCTTGCTTCTCGTGGATCTAGTCTGGGAAGGTATGTATTCTCCGGCTTATTGTATTATATGTTTTTGTTTTTCTATTGTGTAGTTTAGAGTATCTAGCGAATAAGATCATCTGCTGACAGTCAGCTTAAAAGCTCCTGGCATTGGTTTAGGAATTTGTTCCACGTTTCTTTGTTTTATATTTTCTTCAGTATGTGTAGTGGTTCTTGAAAAAACTGGGTTACTGCTGGATGATTTCTGTTACTGGTTTTGGCATTGAGAAAGTGGCAGTGTGACCTAGCTGTCTCTCACACACACAAAAACACGGGCTCGCTGAAACAAAGTTTTTGATTTGTGGCGTGTGTACCGTGCATGTATCATGTGTGAGTTCCGTCAAAATTCCTGCATGGTTGGCTTTGGGAACTGGTGTTACGTACAGTCTATAGACGTCTGGTGTTTGACATGGAACAGTGCCTTGGGGGAAGAAAGAAGAAATCAATTAAAGAGGGCAAAAGGAAAAAGTGAAATACCCTAAACAGGGAAAATGCAAGTTCAATACTGTTATATCATTCCTTGCTTCTTTGCGTGTCAGTGACTGAGATTAAGGGGGAAATCTTTTTCTCTCCTCTTGATTTGTGTGTTGGGGCTGCGTTGGTTGTTACTTGCGTCAATTTTTGCCTTTTCAAGTAGTAGAGAAAGACAATGAGGACTGCTGTCTATGTACAGCTAGGGTGTATATACCAATAACTGGATACAGATTGTACACATGAATGGTTGTATAACATTCTAGAAACTATGAAGTTTTGTGGTTCTTGTTGATGTAGGTTGGACATGAATCTCTTTCTATTTCTCAACGCTACTTATATAGAAAGGAAAAAGGAGACCAAACCCCCCCCCCCCCCCCCACTCTCTTGTTCAGCTTTTTGGATCTGAATTTTCCATCTCCAACTTCTTGATCTTATTCTTCCTTGCAAGCTCCTAAATTCCTGTGATGCTACTCACACCTGCTTTTTCTACTTCTTTTGTGGACAAATCTGAGTTTTACTCTTTTCTTCTTTGTGCTCAACTGCTTGTCTCGTTCTTTCTTGTAAGCTGCTTAATTATTCTAATGCTTTAAATATTGCAGGACAACACTGCGAGTTGATTACCTTACTCTTCTTCTGAAACAGCTGACTGATCCCCTTCGAGTGCTGCCTAAGGTTGGAAATGCAAATCATATTGATTTCAGATGATAGTTGAATTCAGTTGACTGTATATCATATTGCATGGAAATAATCCCCAGGATGAAGCTGTGGAGAAGGTTGTGGAATTTATGGATTTATACTCCATTAGCCAGGAGGACTTCGACTCTATTGTGGAGATGTCAAAATTTAAGGTACCTCTGGTAAAGTGTGTATCATTCATCTTCTGAGAACAGTTCTTGTCACTCCCTACTGATCGGAGGGATTGTTATGTATCAGGGACACCATAATCCGCTAGATGGCATACAGCCAGCTGTTAAAGCTGCACTGACCAAGGCATACAATAAAGGAAGCAGGTCACGTGTAATTCGCACTGCCGATTTAATCAGCCTTCCTGGTGTTAAAAAGGTGCCTAAAAAGCGGGTTGCAGCAATGTTAGAACCGGTGGAGGATGCATTAGCAGAGGAAAATGGTGATGCGTTGGCAGAAAATGAAGAGAATTCTTCTGACACAGAAGACTTAGGTACATTTTCTTTTGCTCCAGTTATGATTTGTTGGGTGTTACGTAGTCAAAGGCAGCAGATTCTTGTAAGCTTTAATCAGACCAGTCCCAAGTTTAACGGGAGAACTTCTGATTTACGTCTTGGATCTCTTTGGCTAAGATTCTTGATGCTTTGCAAAGTTACGCATTATTCCGGAAGGCTCTAGCTTGCAATCGTATGTCAATATTGTTTCTCTGGATGGGTTTTGAACAATTTCTGGATAATAGTTATGTACTGAACGGTTAGGGCAATCTGATCCTCTTCTTTGATGTCTTCTCTGCATCCTGCCATCTTGAATTCTAGTTTTACTGCCTACTATCTTATAAGGGTCGTCTTCATGTTAGTGTGGCGATTTCAATTTTTTTCCCCATGCTTTTGCTGACTGTCAGGAGACACTGCTGGTGGTGAGGAAAAGCCACAACTGGATATCCAAAGTCTTAATTCAAAAGGTTGGTGCTACTTTTTGTCAACTATATGCTTGAGGATTACGGCATACATGACAATTTTTATATTGTTCCCATTGCCTCTTGTGAATCCAATTTTTTGGGGCGGGGTGTGAGGTTGCGTTTGGTTAGTGTAGTTGCAGACAAACAATAATATTTGTACTGCTTGACTTATGTAGGGATTCAAGTAGACATGGAGTTGAAGGGTGGTGGAACCAAAGGTGCTAAGAAGGCGCCATTAGGCAGAGGCAAAGGAGGTGCTGAAGCCACAGATAAGAAAGGGGGAGGGCGAGGTTCTGGGTCAGCTGCCAAGAGAAAGCGATGAAGAGTGTACGATGAAAGTAGAATGCTTTCAGAATTTTGTCTTAGTAGATAGTCAGTGTAAGTAATCATCTTTCCCCCCGTCTTTCTGGAGTCCTTGGCGGCATGGGATGATGTTCCTTGCTTGTGTCTCTGAAGTGGTAGTTTAACCTTGTGGAATGATATTTCGAGTGTAGTGTATTTTCTTGAGATGTACCTTTTTTTTTTTTTTTTTTTTTTTGGGTCAAGAAAAAAAGTGGGATCGGGCAACCGGCGTAGCAACCCCTGGGGCGTGACCGTAGGGGCTCACGACCTGCCAATGGAATGTCCTATTCAAGGCCATAGCTACTGTCCGTGAGGATAGACTGTCACCATGGCACCACCTAAGAACAATTGGGTATAAGTGTGTACCCCCACAAGCCCTTGCCACTGGCAAAACTAGAAACCAAGTCTCCCATGTAAATGTTAGGCACCCTGCCCACCAGCCTACAACCATCGGTGGTTTTCTTGAGATGTACTTGACCCTATTGCTACTGTTTTGCAATTATGAACAATCCTCCTTTAAGCGGGTTCCTCCATTATCTATCGAGCCTCTCTTTTCATTCTCACTTTGGTAATACCTTTCACGTAACCTAAAATTAAGGTGCAAAAAGGAAGAAGAATCCAGTGTTTACTTGGTCATTACTTCCATCGTCCCATTTTGTTTATTAATTTTTGTTTATCGTGTCAGTTTTTGATCGTTTATACTCGTCTCTTTTTAAATGATCTGCTTGGGAAACGTGTATTTTTGGGGACGTTAAAAAAAGCACCTCCATAAAATGTTTTTAAATTTTTTTTGCACCAAATTAAAGTACTCAATGAGCACTTTAATTTGATATAAAAAATTAAAAAAATCATATAGAGAAATATGTTTTATAGGAGTTTGAAATTGCATGTATTCCCGTATGGATCATTTAAAAAGGGACGGAGGGAGTATCTTTTAATATTGATCTCAAAATATATGCAATATAGATTTTGTTTGATAGTTCACGATGAATTTTAGTATACAAAATTTTTAAAACCGTGAAAAACATTATAGATTGAAAAATATTAGCAATTTAAGGCGTAAAAAATGAAATAATTGACAAACAAATTTGGACGGAGGGAGTATTATATATATATAATTTGGACGAAGGTAGTCCTTAGGAGATCTTTTTTGTATATCAATCATGATCTCCTAAGGACTACCTTAGCCAAATAAAATGCGGACCTATCATTTTTCTATCGAATTTTGATGATCCGAACCGTTCAACGTGTTTAAAACGCATTTTTAAGGGTACCCGCGAGGAATCACAAAAAAAAAAAACCGGTAAGGGCTTCATCCGAGCAGGTTTTCAGACAGGCCGTAGATAAAGTTTTATGAAAAAGTGCTCGGATGAAGCCCTTCCCGGTAATTGTTTTTGGTGATTCCTCGCGGGTACCCTTAAAAATGCGTTTTAAACACATTGAACGGTTCAGATCATCAAAATTCAATCGGAAAATGGAAGTCCACATTTTATTTGGCTAAGGTAGTCCTTAGAAGATCATTTTTGTATATATATGTATATATATATATTAACAGGGTAGAAATTTCTTTCAGATAGCTTTACAGGATATGAACAAAATAGAATAACAATTGCCTACAAAGCCAATTTTCAAACAAAAGATGGACCCATAAAAGCACAATGGTAAACCATTCTATTCATGTTAGACACGAGCCTCGCGCTCTACTATGGCTAATTGCAAATAAACTGCACTTTCAATGCAGATTAACATCAAGTTCGTGTATAGTGCTAGTCAGAGGTAGAAGGAAGAAAAAGAGTTGTTCAAAAATTGGTAGACTCTAACCGTTCAAAAATTTGGTAGACTCTAACCAGGCAATTGTGCACGCATGAAATTCATAAGCTACAAATAAAAACTAAACCAAAAATTGAAGGAGAACTCCCCAAACTTGGGTTTGGGGGTTCCTGTAGTGAGCTAAGTCACCACATCATCATAGTGACCTCAACTGGGGGCTCTATGAAATCTTCATTTGGGATTGGAACGGCCCTATGAAATCTTCATCTGGGATCTGAACCGTTCATTTTTTCAAGAATATTGTGGGGTTCCTGTAGTGAGCTAAGTCACTACATCCTCATAGTGGCCTCAATTGGGGGCTCTATGCAATCTTCATTTGGGATCGGAACGGCCCTATGAAATTTTCATCTGGGATCGGAACCGTTCATTTTTTCAAGAATATTGAGTACATTACGAGTACAAATAAAGATTTGGAGGTAGGACAACCAATCTCACACCACTAGACACTTAATAGAGCTCAACTTAGTTTTAAAATATTAGCCTAATTAAGCTCAACCACACAATATAAATGAGCCCAAACAAAATAAAACAACTCACTCCAGCCTCTCGGTGAATGAAACAACTCACTCTAGTCCAAACAAAATAAAGTTTTCAAACCTCTCACCTCGGCGAAAAAGACGCTCTCTTTCTCTCTCGATTCTCTGCCTCTCGGCTCTAGCCTCCAGATTCCAGTCCCATATTAAAAAATCATATCTCCCTCTCTAAGCCCTAAATCTAATCGGCTCTCTCTCTCTTTGATTAAAAAAGTCCCTACCTCCCCCTTTCTTTTTGCCCTAAATCTAAATTAATAGATAACCCAAAAAGAATTGCTTGGCCGCGTGGGTTCGTAGGAAAGGCAATTCTCTTTTATAACTTTGGGTTTAGTAGTTTAATTGCTATATATGGATTTGTAGTCTATCTTAATATAGTACTCCGGCGTCCCCTTTTTAGTGTCGACATTTTCATTTTGTACTATCCCTTAATAAGTGTGTTTTGAAAAGTTAATGGGTAAAAGTTTATATAATGGTCATTTTGCCCTTTTGAAAAGTTAGCGGGAAAAGATTTAATGGGTAAAAGTGAATGATAATTTTGGAAAGTAGAGGTACAAATTCAAGTGAAAAGTGTAAAGTAGAGGTAAAAGTTGATGTTAAAGGTGTAATGATGATATTTCTTTAATAAGATAGATTTATAAAGTAATATACTTAAAAAGAAACAAAAGGAGTAATACTTATTCTCGAAATTTGTTCGATCGATAACTTACTTTTATGTATTTGCAAACATTTGTTGTAATTAAACAGACTTATTTTTTTTTCTTTCTTAAGATGCCTTTAATAAGGTTTAATTTTTACGGGCTCACATTCACTGTTAAAATTTTCATTATACTAATTAAAGACTGATTAAAAAATAAAAATAATTTATTTAACTAATAATAGAATGAATTATGATTTGTATTGTTTTTTTTTTTTTAAACTGCAATAAAAAGGGTGCTCTTGCGGGGACTTCACTGCACCCTGAGGCCCTGGCCCCGGGGTCACCGGTTGACGGCCAGATTTAACCCAACCCATAGGAAGGGACCCACCACCAGGGCACCAGTGAAGTGCATCACACCCCCCTAGCAGAGCCCATGAACGGTTCTTTAACTCTTTCAGGAGTCGAACCTGGGACAAAGCTGCGTAAGGTGAATGCCTCCACCACTGGGCCACCATCCCCGGTGGTTATGATTTGTATTGTTGACCCATTGTTTATTGAACCTATGCTATATCATGAGATTCTAGCAGGGATGGAGCCAGAGGGGGGCCAGTAGGGACGGTCGCCCCTGCAAAAAGAAAAAAAACCTCTAGTTTTATATAGAAAAAATAATAATTTCATATAAATTATATAGACTCGCCCCTGCATAGTATTTGAAAAAAAAAATTCACCCCTACGTAGTGAAATTTTTGGCTCTGTCCCTGGATTCTAGGTCATCCATCCTCATCTTCAGAATTTTTTTTCCTTTTGATAGTAATCCTACCATTTCATCATCTATGGCTTCAGAATGTTCAATATATCAGCATCAAAAGAATCCTTCTTTTCTCCCTCCGACATAGGCAGCTCCTTTTCCCTCCACATAGGCAGTGATTCGTCACTTCCATGGTGGCTTCCAACTTGTAGGGTGCTGCGAATAAGGTGATCTTCATCTTCGGAAGAGATCCGATTACAGATGCAAGAGCAAGACCCAGGGTATAATGTTAACAAGGATGTTATTGGTTTCTCTGTGTTTGGCGGAATAGGAGAGTGGCCGTGGCATCGGCCCAGTGGAGGCGTTTTCAGGAGGGCGTCAACACGGCAGCGGAGTTTAGCATTAGGGTGTCGTCTAGTTTTGGGTCCTTCTGGGTTGTGGTGTTGTCGGGCTAGGCCCAATTAGGTGTGTTGGTATCTTACCAACTTGATGTATTTATAAATCGGGAGGCGGAGAGGTAGGCTAAGTCTTTGTGAGTAGCGGTGGTAGAAGTGATTCCGAAACCTCTCTCAAGTCTCAATGTATTTCTTTTCCTATTGTACTGATTTTATCTTTGGCTCCTTTGGGATTAAATTAATCTTTCTTTGCTTTTAAAAAAACAAAAGGACGAGTGCCATTTTTAAACACGTAATTTTGTCAAATGATATTTTTTTTCATATCAATGGACGTCGTTATGTTCATAGCCTTTTTATGTGTGGTTTTCTGAGATTCATTTGGTTGATTAATAAGTTCGAAATGTTCTAGAACTTGGAATTCAAATAAATGTTACGAATCTAAATATTTTTACAATGATCTCTGGAAAAAGTTACTCCATAGGTAAAAATTTATCATGATTATTGCCATGCACTTGTTTTTTTTACCATAATTATGGGTACATACCAATCTACCCCAATTCATGGTACATTTGATGCATTAAACTTTTGATATTTACAATACTCCATCAAGATGTCACTCCTGTGTAACAACAACAAAAGCATATCATACAAACTCAATCAAGATGTCACTCTTGTAACAACAACGAAAGCATATCATACAAACACAACAAATTTCAAAAAACAAAATTTACCATACTGTTTGCTCATCACACAAACTAGAATGGAACACGAGTCAATTACATAGAATATGGATACCAAAATGAAATCTTCTATGCAAGTTGTCAAAATTAGTCATGATACTCTGATAAATTGCGGAAACAAATACAGTAAGTAAGGATTGAGTGTTTTAAGGCACGTGTACTCCTTAGGAGTTCTGTACAACCTTTGAGTTTGCCACGTGATTTTATTTTGATAAAATCAAGATTTGATAAAATCAAGTGTGATAAAATCAAGTGGGGAAGTTTGATAAAATCAGAGATGTCGCAAAAATATCAGATTTTATGAAACTATGCAAAATGTCAGATTTTATCAAACTTTTTTCCCAATTACTTGATTTTGGGTGAGTTTCCCACTTGATAAGATTTTATCAAAATCTTAAAATCTGAGATTTTATCAAACTTTCTTCCTCACTTGATAAAATCTAGTGTTGATCAAGTGGGAACTAGGTCTTTATCAAATCTTGATAAAATCAAATGAGAAACTAGGCCTTAACAGAATTACATAATGGTCCAATGGCTGGTGAAAAATAAAAATCCTGAATCAAAGTATCGCGCCAACCTTAGTTAATAATCTCATATTCCGTCCCCACTCTCCACCATCGTTCTACGTAAATAGAGAGAGAGAGATGCGGGCAAAAATTGCCGACACATTGGGCAGGCATTGCTCCTCTTCATCCACTTGAGAACGCAATCTCCATGATAGAGATGAGAGCAAGGCAATCGAGCAATTCTCGAACCCACCACAAACTCTTCCAAACATATCGAACACTGCTCCTCTTTTCCACCTACACCTTCGTAAATCATCTCCGGCAATACTCTCTCTCCCCTTGGTGGCCGGCTAATCGCCTCTTTGTACTCTCGCTCAAAACTCTTACTCAAACTCACGTTCTCGTCGTACCAACCAGCCCACGACGCAAATTCGTTGGCCGTTATCGTCACATCCTTCTCGATCGCCAGAGTCATGGCTAGTACTCTGCTGCCTGCATTGCACGGTGCGTTTATCACATCCCAAAAAAAGTCCGATAACGTCTCCTTAAAATCGTACTCCTTCTCTATGCAGCTCGCAAATTTGACCCCGTCGATCTTCCAAGAATTCCAAAAGATCCTGTCCATTAAAAACGGGGTACTACAAATCTGATCGATCATATCGAATACTGTATTGGCTGATGGAAGATAGAACGATTCCCAGACGTCGAGGCCCGAGATGGAGCATTTGACTGTAGAGTCTGAAGACAAGAAAGTGACACAGACGTTGACTTTGATGGACAACTCTGGCCCTGTGGCGGCAGGAGACGGTGGTGAGGAGGAAGAGGAGGAGGAGGAGAGAGGAGGAGGGTACTGACTGGCATTAACATAGATCTTGTAGCTGTTGTGGGCGTTCAAGGGTGGCAGCCATGTTGGTTGCGGCATCTTGATGAGAGAGAGAGAGAGAGAGAGAAGATTTTGTAGGAGTTGTGGGCATTATATATGGAGAGGAAAGTTTAAGTGGGTATGTAGCCGTACGTAATGAGAAAGAGTTTTAATTGTAATTAAAAACAAGGGTATCCTTGTTGCTAAAGTTACTACCTTCCTATTTTAGTTCATCTTGCTTAAATATATATGACGTGTTTCCATTGTGTTTTTCGTTTTTTCCCCTTGCAATGGAAGATACTACAGGATGTTCTCCTTGGCCTAATAGGATAACTTGATTGTAAATTTCGACTAACAATATGCATTTTTTTTGCGGGTAAACCAATGTTTTGTTAGTAGTTTTTTTTTTTTATAAATTTAATAATTTCATTTGTTTAAATTGTTAAGTAATATAGTTCCACATTGCTTGGGGATAAAATGTGTGATCTCTGGATATAACATAAAGACATTTCCACGTATTGCCAATTGATTTTTGGTTGGATATAATTAAAGTTTCCACCCACTACTACAAAATAGATAAAGATCTCGGTCATTAGGTGTAGTCGTCCCATATTATCACATGAGCCGAATATTTTCCCTTAACCCTAGGTCGAATACATTTATATCCTACTCCCTCTGTCCCAAAATGTTCTGCCTGTTTTCTTTTTTGGGTGTCTCAAAGATTTGTCTATATCTTTTATATTATACTCCCTCCGTCCCATAAAGTTTGTCCGGCACGGAGTCCAAGGACTAAAAAAAATAGGCTTTTGTCAAGAAAAAAAATAAGATTTTTCAAACAAATTAATAGATCAATGTTTGTTCTATAATTTTGTGAAAAAAAAAATAACATTTTTTTGACAAAGAACTAATTTTTTTTGAGTCTTTGGACTCCGTGCCGGACAAACTTTATGGGACGGAGGGAGTAATACTTTTTATATTAAATATGGATCTTGTTTGATAGATCTCAATTAATTTTCTTAAATAAAAATTACGAAATCATAAAAACCATTATAGATTGTGAGATATAGACAATTTTTTGCAAGGTTCCAAAAAGGAAACATGCGAAACAATTTGGGATGGAGGGAGTAGTTTACAATGAACACATTGAAATCAAACGATTGCCATGTGTGTTTGTGCATGTCTATATCGAGAGAGAGAGAGAGAGAGAGAGAGAGGTGTTAGTCAAGCTCACTAGCTGACTCATTGGTACACTGGATGGCTTATTCATTTTCTGTTATGAGCTAGTTTAGCCGTTTGCTTCTGTCAGCTTCTTCCATTAATTGTAACAGAATTACTTTCCATTGCTGGATGTTTTCCATCTCAGTTTGTTACTCTAAGTCGGCTGTAATCTCACGCTAAGTCGGTTGTAATCTCAAACGTATAAGTACCTTCTTTGGCTTGTAAAGGGCAACAACAAACATTCAATAAAGAACTTTTCCCTCTCTCTCTACATTTCTCTGTTCTCATTTTCTTAGGGTTTAATCTTGATTTTCAACTTAATCAAGAATGTCTTTATGGTATCAGAGCTCCTTCGACATGCGTCACTGATTCGATTCCGGTGAAATTCTGAAATCGCACAAAGCTATTGACGATCAATCATGACGACATCCATGAATTCATCGTCTTCATCGACTGGTGTATCAGAATCTGCTACAGTGAAGTTGAACTTGCCTCCTTCTCTTGTTTTTCTCATTTCGAATATACATTCCTTTGTTACTATCAAACTAGATTCGCATAACTATGTGTTGTGGCGAACACAAATTGAGCATGCTTTAAAGGCGAATAATTTCTTCGGATATGTAGATGGATCTATTCAATGTCCTTCAGCTTCTAGTGTCCGTACTTCTGAAATCACCATTTCTGAACCAGATATCATATTCTGGAAGATTATTGATAGCCAGTTGGTATCTTGTATTATAGCCACCCTATCTGCTACAACTTTACCTTTGATCTTAGGGTTGGATCATGCTAGTCAAGTATGGGAGATCTTAGAACATCGATTTAACTCAGTTTCTAGAACACATGTCCACGATTTAAAGAGACGACTGTATAATGTGACCAAAACATCAACCCTAGAGGCATATTTTGATACAATCAAGCAATTGTCCTATAAACTGGCTGCAGCAGGAGCACCAGTTTCAGAAGAAGATTTGATTTTCTATACTTTACATGGCTTGCCTAGTGAGTTTGATCCTATGCAAACTGCACTAAGTGCACGAGTTGGTGATATATCATTTGAAGAATTAATTACTGTTACTGTTCTGAATGGTGAAGAAATGAGAAGGAATAGGTCATCTGCAAACACAAATCTCTCTACTTCAGTGTTTGTAGCTACACCTAGTGTACATACATCTGGACCATCTGTGCAATTGCCACTACAACAAGGTTCTACATCTGGATTCTCTAATGTTCAACAACAACAAGGATCTCCTCTACAACAAATGTCACAAACCCAAGGCTATAACACTGCTCAACTAGGGCATCCATCTCATTCATCTCAGCCTGTACTGCAGATGGGTGCCCCTTCTCAACACCACTCTCCTATGTTTGTTGCACCTTATCCTCAGCAGTATAACAACTTCAGAAACACCAATAGGCCAAGAGGTTTCAGGAACAGTACTGGTTACAGAAATAATGGCAATAATGGATCAAGACCTACATGTCAGATTTGTGACAAGACAAATCACACAGCTAAGGATTGTCATCATCGTCTGAACTTACATTATCAACCAGGGTCTTATAACACAGCAGTGTTTTCTCAGACATATCCACAGGCACATATGATGCAGTATCAAAGTCCATCTCTGCAAGCACCTGGTAATGGTGTTAGTTTCATGCAAACACCTGGTAATGGTACTAATTTCCAAGTTCCTTCCCCTAATCTCAGTTCTGGCTTGCTACCTACACCATTTTCTTCATTACCCCAAACACCACAAGCCTATTTTACTCCTCCAAGTTCCTCACCATACCTTTGTCCTTCACCCTCATATCCTCCACTGCCACAACCTCAGTCGAACCATTCTACTCTTACACCTTCTACCTCTGGAAATTGGTTTCTGGATAGTGGAGCTACTCATCATGTTACTAATGAGCTTAATAACCTCTCTCTTACTCAACCTTATACTGGTCATACAGGAGTTACAGTTGGTAATGGTCACTCTTTGCCTATCTCTTCTACTGGTAATGCTATTCTACCTGTTTTTACTTCTAAATTGTCCCTTACACAGTTGCTACATGTTCCATCCATTAGTCACAATCTCTTATCAGTACATAAACTTGATTCTGATAATCATTGTAGACTTATTTTTGATGAATTTGGCTTTGTTATTCAGGACAGAATAACCAACCAGATTCTTCACCAGGGTCCTTCTCTCCAGGGGTTGTATCCAATTCAGCCTTATACTAAAGGTTCTTCTCAAGCCTTATTTTCTGTTTCTTCTTGTTCTAATGTGTCTTCTTCTATGTCCTCTGCCACCTTGTGGCACAACAAATTAGGACATCCTGATTCTACTCTTCTGCATCATCTTGCTACACATTATAATTTGCCCATACACAAACCATATCATATCAATTGTGTTTCCTGCAATGTGAGTAAGAGTCATAAGTTACCTTTTCCCTTGTCTAATTCTTGTGCCACCCAACCTTTTGAATTAATGCATATGGACGTTTGGGGACCTGCACCTGTTCCATCTTTCAGAGGTTTCAGATATTACCTTGTCATCCTAGATGATTTCAGTAGGTATTTGTGGATTTTTCCCATGCATTATAAGTCTGATGTGCAAACTCTTGTAACCCAGTTTACTGCATATGTCAAGACTCAGTTTCATAGGTCTATTAAGTCGTTTAGATCAGATAATGGTGGGGAGTTCATCAACAAATACCTGTGTCATCTTTTTCTTGAACATGGTCTCATCCACTAGACTTCTTGTCCACACACCCCTGAACAAAATGGTAGGGCAGAAAGATCTCATCGACACTTGATGGAAACCACACTTACTTTACTTCATCAAGCTCATTTGCCTGTTTCTTTTTGGATGGAAGCACTTCTCACAAGTGTGTACCTTATAAATAGTCTTCCCCACTCAGCTATACAATTTCAAGTTCCCTATACTCTACTGTTTCAAACTTTACCAGATTATGCTTTTCTCAAACCATTTGGATGTCTTTGCTTCCCATGGTTAAAACCATATATTCCTCATAAATTGACTCCTAAATCCATTCCTTGCATCTTTTTAGGGTATTGTCCTCATACCAAAGGGTATAGATGCTATGACCCTGCCTCTCTGAAAGTTTATACCTCTCGACATGTGAAGTTTGTAGAGTCTGATTTTCCTTACCTTTCTCTTGTTCATCAGTCTTCTTATGACATGTCTCCTTCTCGTTCATCTTTTTCTTCCTTATATTTTGATATTTCCTTAGCCTCAGAAACTTCTGTGCCTATGTCTTTTCCTTCTATTCCTCTGTCTGTTGCTGTTCCTATTTCTCCTTCTTCTCCATCTCCTACTTCATCACCTCTGTCTTCTGACACATCTTCTCCTCCACAATCTACTTTACCTTTTGACCCTGCACCTGCTGTGTCTCACCATCCTCTACCATCACTTCCTGTATCCCATCCTATGATCACACGGTCCAAGAATGGCATTGTTAAACCACTTGTTCCTTTGTCTTTGTCTCTCACCACTTCTTCTCCTACTGCTCCTGAACCACTTGAACCTAAAAACTTTTCTGAAGCTCTTAAACACCCACATTGGCAGCAAGCCATGTCTACTGAATATGAGGCTCTTTTGCACCAAGGAACTTGGTCTCTAGTACCACCTCCTCCTTCAGCAAATATTATTGGATGTCAATGGATTTTCAAACTTCAGAGGCATTCTGATGGTAGTATTGCTCGGTTTAAAGCTAGATTGGTTGCAAGAGGTAACCAACAAGCAGAGGGTCTTGATTATACAGAAACTTTCAGTCCTGTGATTAAACAACCTACTTTAAGATTGGTTTTATCTTTGGTTGTTCACTATGGTTGGTCCTTGAAGCAATTGGATGTTACTAATGCTTTTCTTCATGGTAAGATTCAAGAAGATGTGTATATGACCCAGCCACCTGGTTACAAGGATCCTTCTCGACCTACTTATGTTTGCAAATTACATAAGGCTCTCTATGGTCTTAAGCAGGCTCCTAGAGCCTGGTATGCCTTGTTTTCTAGTCATTTGGCTGACCTTGGTTTCACAAACAGTTTGTCTGATAGCTCTTTGTTTGTCAAACTTAGTGGTTCAGATATTACCTATGTGTTAATCTATGTTGATGATATTATTGTTACTGGAAACAATACTGGGTTTATTTCCTCTCTGCTGTCTCAACTTCAACATAAGTTTGCTCTTAAGGATTTGGGAGATCTTCATTACTTCTTAGGGATTGAAGTTGTCAGAGATACTTCTGGTATGTACCTCACCCAGAAAAAGTATGCTTTGGATCTTCTAACTAAAGCAGGCATGGTTGATTGCAAGATCAGTTTATCCGCTTCCTCTACTAAGCCTTCATCTTCCCCTGATGCCTCCAATCCTTTTCCTGATGTTCAGTTGTACAGATCTCTTGTGGGTTCACTGCAATATCTTACTATTACCAAACCTGAGATATCTCATGCAGTAAACTCTGTCTGTCAGTTTATGCATGCTCCTACACAAGCACATTTTGCCGCTGTTAAAAGGATCTTACGTTATGTGAAAGGTTCTTTACATCAAGGCTTGTACTTTTCTCAATCTCCTCTGTTCTTTACTGCTTATTGTGATGCTGACTGGGCTGGTAGTCAAGTAGATAGAAGGTCTACCTTAGGTTTCTGTATATTTTTGGGGGATAATCTTGTCTCTTGGAGTGCCAAGAAACAACCCACTGTTGCACGATCGAGTACTGAAGCAGAATATCGTGCCTTAGCACATACTACAGCTGAGTTAATTTGGCTCCAACAGTTACTCACTGATCTTCATGTTTGTTTGCTTGGTGTTCCAGTGGTCTTTTGTGATAATCTATCTACTATAGCACTGGCTTCCAATCCTATTTTTCATGTTCGCACGAAGCATATAGAAGTTGATCATCATTTTATTCGTGAAAAGGTTTTGGCTAAACAGATTTCTTTTCATCATGTCAGCACAGACACTCAGACTGCAGATTTGTTTACCAAGCCTCTCTCTGTTGCACGATTTCAAGCTCTCACTTCCAAACTCAAGGTTCAGTCCCTCCCCTTGAGTTTGAGGGGGGCTGTTAGTCAAGCTCACTAGCTGACTCATTGGTACACTGGATGGCTTATTCATTTTCTGTTATGAGCTTGTTTAGCCGTTTGCTTCTGTCAGCTTCTTCCATTAATTGTAACAGAATTACTTTCCATTTATGGATGTTTTCCATCTCAGTTTGTTACTCTAAGTCGGCTGTAATCTCACGCTAAGTCGGTTGTAATCTCAAACGTATAAGTACCTTCTTTGGCTTGTAAAGGGCAACAATAAACATTCAATAAAGAACTTTTCCCTCTCTCTCTACATTTCTCTGTTCTCATTTTCTTAGGGTTTAATCTTGATTTTCAACTTAATCAAGAATGTCTTTAAGAGGAATGTTCACAGATCAATGGATAACCTGGTGACGTTGAGGAATATTCACCATTGAAGCTGTCGTCGCATGATGAAGGCAATAGCGAAATGTAAGAGTGAGAGGAGAAGCCGCCGTCGCACGGTCCTTCAACGCATGCATAAATCATTCAAGCTAGGGTTTTTGCTAAATGGTAGAGAGTGAGAGTGGAAGAGAATGGAGGGAAGGGATTAATTAGGCGTGAAATTTTTGGGGGGAAATCGATCGTGAATCCAGCGCATTTGAATCGATCGTGCATGGTGGGGAATCGGTTTATATTTGGGGGAAGCAGAAAAAAAAAAAAAACTCACCGTTTGATTGCACATTTTAAAAAGTTTTCCATATTCCCTGATTGTAGCAAAAAGCCTGCACGATGATAGACCCCCCAAAAAGGTTACATGTGACATACCTAGTGGCAGACGCATGGTTTGAGTCAAGCAGGGGCAAAATCACGTGTATTTTTACACATAAAATATTTTGTAAGTATTTATCGTTACTTGCGAGGTCCAAAGAAGAGACGATATTGTGTGCATATGCGTAACCAACGTTTAATTTTATAAAAGCAACTTAAAAAATGATTGATAACTTGAAATTTTAGGAGTTTTTACCCCATAAAAATAGAAAATTTGAGAACTTGTTTTTCACCCAAGGGATTTGAGGGGCCAATCCCATAGAATTTTTCTGAATTAACCTGAAAAACTAGTATAATACGTGAGGATACTTGGAGTTGTGCAGTGGCGGTGGCACTTGGGGTCAGTTGGCGGGGGCCAGTGGATATTTTTTTCCCAAATTAATATTATTTATTACCAAATGTTTTTTGGAATTTTTTTTTTGATCACTCTAATAGATTTTGAATATACTATTTCATTCTCAGCTCTTTTTTTGAACATTAGAACAATTTCATGGCATTGTCGAAATATTCAATGCAAAATATTGCCGCCTCTCACTGTTTAAAACATTGTACAGCATAACGTCTAAAATTCAAAAATGACTAACACGTGTGGTATATGCATTATATTAATACTACGTATTAGGCAACGTGCTCGCACGAGGTTAATGGTTGTAGTGTTTGTCCGTTGGTAAAAATTAAAGATGTGCATGCTATGTAATTTTTTACTTAGTTCAATGGGTTTAGAAAGGATAT
>JAXBDA010001998.1:0-47519 GCA_036023075.1 Gaultheria prostrata | reverse complement strand
TGATTATGTTACTGTATGTTTTTTGGAAGATTATACAGATTAAGGCAGATTATGCTATCTACTGTTGTTATTTTTTTGCATATTGACGCAGATTATGTTATCTACTATTGTTATCATTTGAAATACACAGTAAATAGAATAGAAGAGGTAATGCTATTGTTTTTGTTTTATTTTGCAGAGTGAAATTTTCATTACTTTTGCCAATGGAAAGTTTTATTCTACGTTGCAAGTATGGATCATTCACTGTTGTTGTTACGGTGACAAAGGATTTCCAATTTGATGATCTTCAAGTATGGATCAACAATATGAATCTACTAACTAAGATACCTTTACGAGCGCCGCAAAGTCACTCATCTAGTTAAAGTGTGTTTCCAAGCATTGGCTCTATCTCATCTTCGAATCACAGTTTGGTAGCAACCATACCCGCTGTAATCCCACTCCTCTTGTCTTGGGCATATACTTAGAATCCCCTGTCGGCCTCGCAATCAGTCATCCTTAAATGACGGACTTTTACCGGTCTTCGTTGGCAGCCACCTAAAAAGTAGTCTTCCGACTTTCTCCTTTCTTAATGGTGTTATGTCAGGATGGTTTGCAAGGGAAATGGGGGGGGGGGGGGGCGAGCGGGGTTGCTGTGCATGGTGCTTTACACTCGGCCATCTGATTGTATTTCGGACAGCCCGCATGTGTTTTGATTCTTTACCGATAAAAATAAATCAAAATTAAATTAAAATTGCTGAACGCATCCGGGCCGTCCAAAACACGATAGGACAGCCGAGGGGTGCACAACACGGCTGTTTAAAGCACCCTCCCGGGTTCAGTTTGAAAGAGTAAGACACTTTTTCAATGGTTTAATGTTTTGTTGTAAAAGATATAGCGACTATATTGTTCGTAATTGTGGACGGCGCCACGTGGATTGCATTATTGGAAAAAAGGTTGATTTGATTTGAAAATAAAAACGAAAACGAGAAAATGAGTCGCCACTCGGGATTTATTTGGAAAATAATTTTGGTACCCGAGAAACCGTTAAAAAATAATAAGTGACTCTCGTGCCCTTTTGGAAAAGATTTGGTCTGCAAAAAGATTCTTTTGGATTCAGGAGCCGGGTTACGAACGGGAAAGGTTTTGTTTAAAAGCATCCCGCTTGCCCGGGAAATTCCCAATTTTTACTAAATATTTGTGGGATTTTTAGAAAATATTTTATTGTAAAACTTTAACAAATAAACAAGTAAATGGCAAAAATAACAATAAACAAGAATTTATAAAACCATAACGGAAATAAGATTAGGTAAAATGGACCTAATGATGATAAAATGGAAGTTAGGGGGTGAAACTGCAATAAATATAATTTAGAGAAACCAAAAAATAGGGTATGAACAGGGGAAAACAGAGTATCACATTTGTTCACAAAAATGGACCGTACGGTCTATGGGGGGTAACCGTGCGGTTCACTCCCTCCTGTTATTTTGAAAATTTCCTGGTTTTCAACAGAAACTCAAATTCGCTTGTGAAACCGATTTTTCTTAGTAAATGCAACTTCAATAAGTTGGTCATATTAAAAAATATGATAATGGAACAAAATGTATTTCCTCACGAGGATCGTATCGTGCGATAATCGAGAATATCTCCCGATACGGGTCCGGGAAATTAGTTTTTATTGAAAAACGATCACCCGAGCCTAGAAATGGTTACTGGAACCATTCTCGACCCGAGGAGATCCCCTCAAAGAGCCAAGGTTAAGGAACTCGGCTTAGAAATACGTTTATACCTTCGGAGTTACGAACAGAGTATGAAAACTTCAGGTTTTTCGAGTGTGAGCTTCGGAAAGGATGTTTCGTGCGGTTTTTGGACTACTGGGAGTTCGAGAATGAAAGAAAGAGAAGGGTTTTGTGGTTTATGACTGTACTGGAGGTTTGAATATGGGTTTTTCGCTTGCGGTCGGACGATTCACGGGTAATCGGCTAATTGCTCACTGGTATTCACTCGCCGTTAATCTCACCATGAATTTTTCACTGTGTTTTGCAAAGGAGGAGGGGACTATATATAGGCACGGGGAGTAAGGAAATCACACAAAAGATTTGAAATAATGATGATTTTCGATTTGACAACCAAGTCATCCATACGGCTAGGGTGAATGGACCGTACCGCTATGTAGAGTAACCGAACGGTTAAGATGAATTATTCTGTCAAAAAGTTAGCCGTACGGCCAACTTTAACAGCCAAACTTCGCGAAGACGCCCCGGGTGCTACCGAACTTCGTTTTGAGCGTGGTTGATACCGTTGCAAAGCTTGTTAAGTCTTCTTTCTAACCCAAGTGGTTTGGACACAAAATAATTCGTACATACAAATTGATGACAATTTTACCCTCAGGTGGTTGGAAAAAGAGTCGTTTTGGTAAATAATCCTCATATCGCCCTCATTCAAAACGAATTGAGACATATTATATATCATAAAAGAGGGTTTTTAATGTACTAGAAGATGGTGTAGGGTAGGGTTTGTGTTGAAGAGATTTTCCTTCGGTTTTGAAGACAAAGAGTTTTGTTCCAAAGCTTCCGAGGCATATTTTGATCTTTTTCATCATTGGGAATTTTGAAGATGTCTCGGAAGTTCCAAATTGGGGTGTCTACAGTAATCTAACCACCCAAAAGATAATAGCACTTCCCAAACATAGTCCTGAATCACGTTATGGGGAAGAATCATATTTGGTTTTTGATCCAATGAAAACACCTTATTACAAGTTTGTGTTGGCTAGTAGATCTTATAACCTTAATGTATGTGAATTGCATATATACCATAGTTTTAAATAGCGGTATCGGTCGCGATATCGGTGTCTCGGTATCGGGACGTATCGGCGATACGTCGCGGGAATCGGGTGTAGCTTTCGTGAATTTTTTAAAATCATTAGCAAATCATAAAAACAATGTATGATACACATGCATTTTTTTGCCTCATAAACTTATTTGGCCACATTTTACACAATATTAGAACATATAATTACACATTTTCTTCGCTGGAAAGTATTGTTACCAAGAACAAAGAAATTGCACACACTGAATAATGTTTCTTTCACCAACTTTACTGAACTACGTGTTTTCTTTTTTAAATAATTAGATTTGCGTGTTTTTTCAAGCAACCTCGCTACGTGTTTCAATTGGGACCCTGTACTCCTCCCAAAAATCTAACACTGTCCTATCTCTCTCTATCAACTTTACTTTACTCGAATACTCTCTCTCTCTCTCTCTCTCTATCGATGTTGCGTTCAACTCTGGCTCCGTGATCTACGCTTCTTTTTCTTCCCGAGATGGTAATGGCACCAACCAAATCGGTTTCATCCGCTCTGTTTTCTTTCTTCGAAACCAGTCCGCCACTTACAGAACCGGTCAGGCGTTCAACCATGGTGATCTTGTTTGAAAAATCAGTCAATATAGTACGACTTTGATGATCTTGTTTGTAAAACCGGTCAATATAGTTAGTTTGTTAATTTTCATTTTGCTGTCTCGGCCGATATTGTCTGAACCGGATGCCATCGCGGCCCATACGTCGATATGTATCGGGAACCGGCCTGTTATGCGATTTTTTAGTCACACCGCTATATCGGTATGTGTCCGTATCGGTGGCTTGAAATCCCGGTACGATATCGGCCGATATTTAAAAGTATGATATATACTCTTCCGAGAGTGCTTCTTGGAAGAACGCGAGTATCACTTCATCAATTATGGACGACTCCGAACATGGTACCATTTGGAATGGAGCAATTATTTCGAGGTATGAACACGTCTATTCTCGACTGGATATCGAGACAGAGAAGCTGACAACAACCCGAGTGACCCTAATCTTTTGAAACAGATGCTTTATTTTGGAGAATGTGGTGGCCATTTGCTTATTATTCAACTTCCAACTCATGATGCTAAGGAATTCAGAGTGCTTGAGATGGGCAGATATGACTTCGATCCTCTGGACTGTCAGGTACCAGGTAGATTTGAGATCCTTAATATTGGGGAAGTCTAGCAGATGTGTTAATTTCTGTGATTAGTGTTGTGAAAGGAGCAAAGGATAATGATATCACCATGGTGTTCTACAACCAGGGCAAAGTCTTTTCCTGCAATCTTGAGTGCAGGACAATGAAGGTGCTTCGCGAGTTGTCTCCTCGTGAGATTTCAAGTTACGTAAAAGTATGGGCACTTTACAATGGTGGTTATCAATTCATCGAAAGCCTATCACCTGTTTGAGTGATGCCTTACATCTTGAAGCAATGTTATAATCGTTTGATCTTTTCACATGTGGATCAAACGGTGAATGTTATATTGTGTCTAATTACTAGTAGGTGCTCGTCCAGCAATATTGGATATGTTGTTGTAATATCATGTGTCACTAGTATTTATGATAGATTCTCATATAACTTCTTTCGTTATATATGTTTATTGCTCTATTTCACTGTCAGTTTGTTATATATCTTGACACTGGACAACCATGTGTAAAATACATGTTGTGGGATTTGATCATGCATACACCTTAATCGATGAGAAATGAACATGAATTGCATTTGAGAATTGCCAACTGATTATATTCGGTGCGTGTTGCCTGTTACTCTCCCTAGTGTCTGTTTTTGGAGCCAATCTATTTTTCTTTGGTGCTTCTAGCTATTTGATCTTCGAACTTGTTTTACTTTGTTGCTGAAGCAATGATAGGTGAATTTGTCATCTCCGTAGAATCTTCCACCATCATTGTTGACTCCCATTTTGAAACAGTATGCTAACATCGTATAAACTTAAACATGCATGAGGATATGCAAACACAGAAGTTTTTGTAGTCCATGATTGCTGTTGAGCTTCCCGTGATCACCTCTGCCGGGAAAATATAAAAATTACATTTCTTCCTTTTGGTGGACATTTATTGGCCATTTTTGTTGTGTGCAGAGTATTTGTTCATAGGCAAAGTCTCTTAAATCTCAAATTTAAGAGCGCATCACCTCTGCCGGGAAAAATGTTGTTATAAGTACTTCTCGTATCTGTTTTATGGATTACCTTCAGTATTTGGAGCTTGACTTTGCTTGGTGTCTTAATAACGTCCTTATTGGGTGCATGTGAAGGAATAGAAAGCACGAAAAACATTTTTATGGTTTCAATATTACTACAAAAGGAAGAAATTATATAGTTTTGGTCATCTTCTCCAACGCACCATTTTCGTGAAAAGCTTAATTCTTCGGACCAAAGGTAGAAACCTCTTACCTTTTTATCCCCAAGTACAAATATGTTAGTTAGAACCTAAATTTTGTCTTATAATGACCCCATGCATAAGAAACTACGAAAATTGCCGAACTAGTTTTTATAGTGACTGCCGAAATTTTTAGTGCTACAGCCGCAATATGGGTTTCTATACAGCTCTGAAATTGGCGAAAAGATAGATTGGCCAATTAGATTCATTGGGATGGAAATACAGTTGTTAAGAACACATTGGCGTTATTGAGTTAAAGAAAATAAAAAATGTTAAAGCTGTGTTGTAAAGAAATCTGGTGAAGGCCTTCTTAGAAATTCACGGGACTGGAATTGTGAAACCCGAGACTGGCTGGCCGCAGGTCTTGAAAGAATGGTCAATTGATCCAGGGATCGTGGTTTATGGTGTACTTTGGCCGGCCGGTAGGTCCTGAAAGATAGTTAGCGGATCCAGAGTGGGAAATGTTGTATTTGCGAAATTATGAATCCAAGTCTGGCCGGCCGGTAGATCCAAAACAATGGTCAACGGATCTAGAACTCGTGGTTACAAAGTTTGTTATATGATTTGAGTGGGTAACATGGAAAAATGAATTTTTAGTATCGTAATACCATCTGTACGTTAAAAGTTATTCATGTAAGGAATTAATCGATCTTCCATTATGTGCTTCTTTATATAAGATCTGTGGCCATTTGTAATGTAAGGGTTATTGGGTAAGAGTTAGCTATTGAGTGATTTATCGCTCATGGTACGTATTATTTTTTACCCTAGCATATTACGCCAGGTATTGAAGGACAAGGAGGAAGCACTACCAGACAAAGGAATTCCCTGCTGAACAGATACTGGTGGAAGACAGAGATCTAAACCTGAACCTCTAGTTATCTATCACCTCTATTTTTGTGGGACAATATAAATTAATTTCCCAAACAAGTACTTAGTGATATTGTTGTGGAAATTTTTTGAGTACTCGTTAGTACTTGACAAATTTATGCAGTATCTGTATTAGTTCCTTGACAAGGGCCTGTAATCATCAGATACGGCAGTCGTTGTAGTTTCCTGGTTGTGGCTTGAATATTTTTTTGTGGAGTTTATGAAGGTGCCTTAAACGAATCACGTGTCATAGTTTACTATAACCACAAAGGCATGCCTACAGTACCAACCTTTGATGTCGTCTGCCTAGGTATTTGTCGACAATGAAATTGGCCAGGTGGAGTCTAAATTTCTCCTAATTGACTGTGATTTTCGTACTCTCCAAACTACCATATTACTTTAAACTGCATAAGTCTACAACCACATTCAATTTGCGCGCCTAAACACACAAACTCACACTAATATGTGGGGTTCGCACACACTACACACCGAGTGTGAGTGGTCCCATGCACATGTTAATGTGAGTGATTGTGTATTTGGGTGTGTGTTTTGGGTGCGGTTGTAGACTTATTCTTGATTTTTGCATTCCCCTTTTGGAGTGCGGTTATTAATTTAGGGGGTGCCCAAATCAATTTCATTTGCAAAACCGGAAAAGAGAACAAATTATTTGAGCTAGAGTGATCAAAGAATTTTATTTTATTTTTTAAAATTTTTTTGTGTAGCTTTGAGCGTATTTGTTCTCCTTGAGGTTTTGTTGTTCCCAATCCCCGTTGGGCAGCTAAAATGGGTTAGAAATTAAGTTCATATAATCTTATGGTAAAGCCCTGCGTTTGCATGATAGCAAAGTCAAGTATGAAAGACTCCAATTGACGGAAGGCAGAGTTGAGGGATGAGTTCTATGATTTCAGGCTGTGGCCGTTGTAATTTTATTCGATTTATGTACATCAAACAATATCCATTTATTGTGATTTTTGGTGTGGTTGAAATTACCGACTATTTCTAAAACATATATGATTCCGATCATCAATTTGGCTAGGAAAGGGCTTACGATGAGCCAAAAGTGGGCTCTTGATAAGTCACAACATTCCAATATTCCATACTGCATGACTAGGGCATTCACAATGGACTCTCAAATGGCTCCTATGTAAGGCTTCTAAAATTTAGCAAACTATTTGATCAATTGTGGTCTTCAATGGACTCTCAATACAAGCTTCCAAGGGTGGCTCCTAAACATAGCTCCTAACCCATTAGTTAAATTTAAGTAGTCATGTAGCTAGCCCCAAGTGAGACCCAAGCCATTTAATCTTTTTTTAATATGGAATTTTCAAAAGATAAATAATTTTGTTTAATATGCTCTCTAAATTTAGCTAGCTCATTGAGTGTACATATGCTCTCTAAATTTAGCAAACTCTAGGAGTGAAAAATGGACCCCAATCTTGCTTTTGTGGACATCTTAGAAGTCAATTTGGGAGCTACTTTTAGGGAGCCCACTGTGGATGCCTTTTTTTATGTAATGTTGGCTAGTAATTTTTTTAGTTTGATTTTGTCCGAGATATTTTTAATGAACTCTATTAGGTAATTGCTCAAATTGTAGAAAAAAAGAAAGACGCTAGTTCATTTAAATCACCAAATACAATAGTAAAATCCATTATCTATATTATTATTGCAGAATGGGTTTTCCGAGGAGAGCCGTGAATGTGACAAGTGACATGATTTCATTAGATTGTCGTGAAGTTTTAAAGCAACTGATGTGACATATTCTTATTGCTAATCTTAAAAGTTATCCAAAAATAGGTTATATGTTAGTATTAAAAATCAAACATTTACTTTAATATGTGACAACCTACCTAGGCTGCAAATTAGTATTTCCTTACTGGTGGATTTTAAAAGGAAAAGAACCAGCAAATGGAAACCATGCAAATAGCCTTACATGGAATTTTTTTAATCCCCTTCCTTCCCTGTACTTTCTCCCTCCGTGATTTTGAAACTATTTTGAACATATATAAAAAGGTAGTTTCGTGGATTCTGCATAGGACTAAAAATATTTGATTTATTCATTTTTTGAACGGCATTTGATTTATTCAGTATAAATGACCATTTCATTATTCGTTTGCGTTGTAAAGTTGTTACCATGCCACTTACAATCTCTTCTTTTACTGTCCAGGTTTTAATATCTATCAAGAACAACAAAATGTGCAAATCCTTGGTATCAATCTTGACTCTCTAAATTTCAAATAAATTAGCTATGTAATCACTTCTCTTTTGATTATGTATTTATGTTGCTATGTGCTCTCTTTTTTTTCTTTTTTGCATGTTTTTTTTTATGTGGATTGAGAAGCGCTACCAAGCAAGTCATTGGTTTTATTCTCGACTGTCAAAGTGTAAAATGATTATGCATATGCATGATGTGTTCTTTCTGTAATTGTACACTCAGTTTCTTAATATTTTGTATTCGTGATCAAAAACTCTTACCACGCGACTTGGTTTGATTCTCAAACTATCATGAAATAAGATTATAGAAAGTACCAATACCCATGGGTCCACTCTGGAGTCCCACACAGAAGATCCGAGCCGTCATTATCAATTTTTTAGTACATAAACATAAGAAGATCGATCATATTCCGCCAGCGAAAATACCTTTTTTCGGTCCTCACAGGCTAGCATAGCTCTTCCAGCTATCAGTCACAGTAGGTGCAGAGTACGCGCGCCCGACCCAAATAATATTAGGTTGCCTTGAAAAAATCATGTAATTTGATAATAGTAAGTGTTTGATCTAATCTTTTTAATTTTCTCCATCAACTCGGAATGAATTTGGAAGAAAAGCTAGACAATTGGATCAATGCATGATAGTTATCCGATTTATTTGATTTTTTTCAAAATTAGTCAAATAGTACCCATGGTATTTTTGTTGAAATATATTCAATTTGGCTGATGAATACACCAACTGGCTTTTTACCGTGAGTACCAGTGGTCATAGAAGTACAAGTACTCTCGAAAATTAATGTATAAAACAGAAATGTTGGCTCAACAAATCATTTCTAACTTAGATATAAATGCGATCTCTTCTCGAAGAGAGATTTTTTAGTGCCGGGAGGGTACCATGTGGTACCTCTCGGCGTTTATGGGCCGTCCATTTTAGTTTTGGGTGGTCCGGATTTTGAGAGAGAGTTAGGAGAGGGTGATTTAATCTTGGCCGTCCAATATACTTTTGGACGGCCGGATTGGGACGATGGGCACCACATTTGAAAACAAATAATGCATTAACGAGTCCTAGAGGGGGGGTGAATAGGACGACTATTTAAAAATAAAGACTAACAAGATATATCACAATCACCCAAGCTCCATAAAAATTGGCACAATCAAATATGCGAAGTAAAAAGCAATTAAACGATAAAGAGACAAGACAAACGATATACGTGGAAACTACTTAGGGTCTAAACACCCTAAGCATAAAACCACGGCCTAATCCTACTTATGCATTCCATAAATCAAAAGGTTTACAAGAATTAACAAGACTAGGAATTACTCAACAAGCCCCTTGTGACACCTAGCTCCAATTCTTGATGTAGTACCCCGTACCCCTCTTTGATTCCATGGACTCCACAAGCACAACCGTCTTGATCTCCGAGTCAACTCGGCACCGGTCCAACCGGCTCAAGTAGGAACCAAGGCAATCAACCATGAGATGAATGACATGATGATGAATGAAGATTTTTGTGAAAAATAATCAAACTAGATGTAATCCATGGAGTATTAGAAGATTAATCTAGATTGATGCATCAAGAACATTAGGGGCTGTGCAAAAACGTTTTTCTCTCTCTCCATATTCTGATGATGCCCAGTTCTGACTACAAGAAGTGAGAGAAGAGAGCTTATATAGAGCCAAGGCCAAAACCCTAGCAAGAACCAATAGAAATGTACCACGTAGGCAAGGAAAACGCGCAGCGCTTGAAGTTGTGCTAGAAAACGAGCAGCAAGCGCAACGGAGTAAGGCAGGCAAACGGAGCGCTTGTTAGCTCTACAAGCGTTGCGGGTGGCGCTCATCAGGCGCTAGCTGCAGAACCCTTGAAAAACAAAACAGGTGCGGAGCGCTTGTTAGCTCAACAAGCGCAACAGGTGGCGCACGTCAAGCACAAACCTCTAAAACAATATAGAGGGTGATGCATGCCTTAGAAAAAAAAATTCTCTTTTAAACCCAAAGACAAAACAAGATTTTTTCATCAAATGCAAATTAAATGCATTATACCTTTTGTTATCGAAATCCAAGCGATTTTCATGGCAACGGCTTTTCAACAATTCTTGATACCTCGGGCGGAGCATCTAAACCCAAACAAACCAACTACCTCCCAAACCCAAAAGGAAAAAGATAAAAGCACAGACTCCAATGGTTTGTCGGACTCCGGAAAATGCCAACAATATTAACAACATCGGCACCAGCACGTGGTACCCACCAGATACCCAATTTTCTTTCCACTTTTAGTAACCAACCACCCAAATTAGGTCTAAAAAATTCCTAATTACGATGTTTTCCAATCTTCAGGTGAATTATTTCAAAGACAAAATAGCATTGGCGGAACTATAAGGTCCTAAGTTTGGGTTGTTTGTTTTAGGTTGATGTTCAATAATGTTGGGATGCTTACAACATTGGTTGAATTGATCAATGAATTCTATTCTAACCTTGCCTGTGAAGCATAAGTACTTTACATAATCAAGAGTACTAGCCTCTATGAATACATGCTTTCTTAGTTTCTTTACATAAACCACAAAATTGTTAAAAAAAAATTCATCATTACCCTTAAAATCGGTCCGTGCATAGCACAGGTTCATGCTAGTACATATTAATCTGCAAACGAAGTATTTTTTTTGGGTTTATTTTGTATTGAGTAAAAACTTTAGATTTTGGGTAAAATGTCTCTCTTTTTGAGTTCCTCCAACTGTGGAGAAAATTTGAAAGGAATTAATAAAATTAAGTAAAAGACGCTGATGGCCAAAATGTAGGTAATAATTAATCAAGCTGATCAAACAAAACAACAGAACACCATAAATTCTGAGATATCATTTCTATTTCTGATTATTAATCAATTCAGAGATATTCAATTCTTTCTTGATTATTTCTTTTTGTCGGGACTACATTTCTTATTCTCCGTAATTTTTCACTGCTGATCGGGTATGGCTGACGTGGTACCTGTTTGCGTACATACAGTTGTCCAAAAATGCAACTGACGGCCTAGATTAAAATATGCTTAATTTGCTTTTCTTTTTTCATTTTTTAAAATCCATCTGGCACTTTTAATCCAGGCCATCCATTGCATTTTTGGACGGCCAGATGTGTGCAAGCGGGCACCACATGGTACCCGCTCAGCATTGAATTTTTTTTCCGTTTTTGTGAAGTATTCATCTGCTATGACATTCTACAAAATAATGAGATGTGCGGTATCCGGGGAGATGTAGCATTATTCGAGGAGCATTATAGTAGTAGGATACAAGAAAATTTTTCCTAAAAAGGTTTAGAAAAGAGAAATTAACTGTTCAAGAGGAAAAATTTTCCCGAAAAGGTTCAAGAAAAAAAAAATCAACGATTCAGAATTCTGTATCCTACATTTTCGTTATTAATCTCCTCACTATTGGTTTGACGATATTTTGGTTTCACTTAATGTCGAGAATTCTGTTGGTGAACGATTTAAACTCTCCGTTCAAAAAAACCATTTAAACTCTGGCCAACGGGCTCTATAACTTTATATGACACTTCCTTGACCTCCCAACTCGGAGGTCTTCAAATCTCATTTATAAGGGAGTTAGTGTTGCGCATGTGTTTATGGTTTTACATTGATCGTTACACAATAACAACATTGGTTTGTGACCATGGATTTAAATATCAGTCGATACGCCATGTGTCAGCCGATATGTATCGATTTTTCAAAGGACCGATACCAATATTGACCACTATTCGAGCCGATACAGGCCGATATTAACTGATATTTAAAACCTTGTTTGTGACAACACATAATTCCGATAGACGTCGATAATGGTCTGCAAAGTACATCACATGCTCTTACAATAAGCAGACTAAACAGTCCCGTTACGTGGTTGATTGTTCACACCTCGGCATTTTGGACAATAAATCCGGAAAAAATCCATACTAGGACTGCAACCATAAATAAAGTGCCCTCCTTTACCATTTGACTGCCAAGTTTTTGATATAGGAAGCTTTGCAGGTATTGCGACTGTAGCAGCTGCACAACTTTCCCTTTTCATTGCTCCAGGCCAGACAATTTGCATCATTTGAATACAGTTCGGATTCTGCGATTAGCCATGTCTGATTCTTTTGTTGAAATCCGCAATAAATAGGCGGAGTACAGCAACCACCCTGTGAAGAAAAAAAAGAAACATTTAGTGACGAGATTAAAATGAAAAGCCCATCAACCCTCTGTTGGGCATCCAAATTCATCCCAAATATGCACCCACTGGATTAAACGAACACAGCAAATCAAGTTGAAAAGCCCATGAAACCCATGGACCATCGCATGAAACAAACTTGAAAAAGGAATAAGATTATCTATATTTCCATTTTCCCATTTTTTGTTCTAAAAGTACAACATGATGTTAAAAAGTAGTAATTTGTAATCTTTCCAATAAATTTCTAGAATTGTGTAAAACTTTAATTAAATATCTAGAAAGTCTAGAATGTCTAGAAGCAAAGTGTAATGTTTTGAATAAGCAAGTGTAACCCTTAGGCTAGAATTTTCTAGATATAAATGTGGAGGTTCTAGACTAGCTGATGTCGGTTGGTTGAGTCGGTGGAGAAAGACCAAGTAGGTCGGCTGTTGCTCTATAAATAGAGCATTCCATGTACACTTTCAAATCAATCAGAAAAACCAATTCAAAAAGTCTCCACTACCACGTACTTTATTACACTTACCACCCTTCCTTATTACCTATTCACACTCCACTTTCCAAAATTCTCCCAAATTTAATCTAGCACCCCAACACATGAATGGTCACCTTGTGAACTAGAAATCAAGTCACCAGGGAAATACAAAAAACAATGGAAAAATGGAAATATGTTTTTAGACGAATGCAATCTGAAATTATGTTCACTAAAACAAATTTCGGTCTATGAAGCGAATCTAATTCTCTATACACAAAAATACTTATCCAATATCTGAAACTTTTCGACCAACAAGGTCATCCTAGCAATCAAGATTGAATTCCTCGTCCTAAGAATTATGCAACGAAACTTTTTCTCAACTTCTCCATTTAATTCGTCATTTTTTTAACTGCGAAAACATAATTTAAATTCATCATTTAGTATGCCTCTTTCCTTGCTAAAAAATATTTAAAAATGATAGTTTTAAAATAATCGATAATAAAATTTTGTGCAAAAAAAGATTTCGCAAATGGCATCAAAAGATTTTGCCCAACTGTAGTTCCACTTATAATTCTTTTTTTACGAAAAATCCCAGTTACAAACCTATTCAATATTTCAAACCCATCACAGCTTGATAAAAGCTACAAATTATATAAATCAACAATCTAGAAATTCGAGAAACCAACATGATCAATAAAGAAATCATCGCATTCATATTTGCTTAGGCGAAATCAGAACAAACCCGAATAAGTTCTTCCTTGTCAAAATCCTCAAAAAGTTTTCCTTCAATGATACAGTTTTGGAAGGCACCCAAGTCATTGTCTTTCAACAGAAACTTTTGTGCCCACAATGGATAGGATTCAAGACGATAGTACTCCATCATTGGTTTGGAATCTTTAGGTATGGATCGTCCAAGGGAGATACTCACAATCACCACAGTGATCAAGAAGATGGTAACCATCAGCAATGCCACGCAAGCTATTTGGAGGGCAGTCCTCCTCCATGCAAGGCTAAGCGTTCCCACAAGGAAAAGAGTAAACAGGAACAACCCGAGTGCCAAATCCCAATCCAAATGGGCGTGGGTACAATCGGGGTCGTAGCCAAAGAACATAATTGTTTTCACAAGGAAGTATCCAGCAAAGACCATCGGAATGGCGCTCACAATGACAAAAAATGCGTGTTCTAGCCCTTCTATAGCCATGATCGCATCAGAGAAAAAGAAAAAGAAATAAGATCGAGGTTGAGTATGTGGAGAAGAATGAAAATTTGAGGGTGAATTACAACATTGTGGAGGAATGGTTTTGTAGGGTTTTTCAAGCACTCTTAATTGAGGGTGTCTAGAATTTGCATTGACAGATAATGGAAAGCAATTCAAGCTGGACCCCATGCCTTAGGTGATAAAATGTGGTATCTTTTGGTCTCGGTCAATGAAAGCAAGAATAGCATCTTTTGGTCTTAGTCTTATGAAAATACTATAAATATCTATGGTGGAGGATTATGAGTTAATCTTATTAATTTGCACCTACTGATGACAGCTAAACTTGTCGATGTTTGAACTTATTTGACTGTACCAAAAAAATGAGCAAAATGACATCGTTTAGGAGAAAAGTAAGGAGGGAAAAGGAGGGTCCTGATTCGCATATTTACGGATGTGGCGCAAACCCACTGTGCGATAATTGGAATACTCTGAACCGTTCATCTGGTAGGACCTGCAAAATAATGTATCCACGCAAAAAATAAGCTTCATCGGACATCGATAGGTATATTTTTAAATCAAAATTCAACATTTGACATACCTATCGATATTCGGTCAAGTTGATTTTTCGCATGAATACATTATTTTGGAGGCCCTACAAATAAACTATTCAGATTGTTGCAATGTACACTTGGTGGGACCCACAAAAGCCGCTGGCGTTCGTAAATAAGACAGCCTTCTCCTAGTCACGTCGCCATCCCATGCGCATTTTTCGCATTAATGCATTATCTAAACATGAGCATTTGTACCTCTTATTTCATTCAAAATAATACAACATGAGTGTCAAACGTTTTGCAACGTCACTTATCTAATCTTCCCAAATTTAGCTAATACAATCTAGATCGTACTATACTCATTGTCGATTGGCTTTAAATACATTGCATATGCGGCAAGAAATCTCATAGAGTCTCTTTTTCTCCTCTCATTCGAGTTGTGAGGACCCGAAATGGTGAGATACATGTTGATTGAGGTGTATTTAATTTACACGAGTCACTTTTGGACTTCTAGTGTAATTTTTTAAAAGATAAAATGCATGTGTATATTTGTGTGGTGTAGATGAGAGAGAGGACATCACTTCCCCTCCCCCATTTTGGCCGGCCATCTCTATCTCTCTCTCCTCTCTCTCTCACTTCATTTACTCCATTAAAGCTCCATAAAACCTTCACAAGATTTCACCTCCAAACTTACTTCCTTCATAAAACCTTCCTAAAATCACGAGACCTACGCATTGGTGTACTTATTTCACCCCGGTGTTTGAAGATTTTGCTTGGAGTTTAGAGCTTAAGCTAGGGTTTCATATTTGAAGGTGATTTCTAGTCAAAATCCCAAGAGGTATGGGAACCTCCTTCAATTCTTCATGTAAATATGATGTTTGTAAGTATATATGCCTTGTTCTTGATCAAATCCCCTTTGTTCTTGTTTTATCCCTTTGTGATGGCAAAGCTAGCCATTTTAATGTGATACATCCTTGTTACAAGCTTTCTTTGTAGTGAATCCCTAGTTAATTTGTTTGTTGATTTGAGTTGGGTTGAAATCCCCCACCTTTGGGTGAAAATCTGCTGAATAGGTTACTATTCATATTTTTCGGGCAATGCCTATGCAAAATTTGGAAAAGTGTAAAACTAAAAAGTTGTAGCACTTCAAATTCCCTACGTTTTAATATATAACTCGTTTCAAACGGAGTTCGGTATGAAAAGTTATGACAAAAATACTCAGACTGTTCAAAACCCGTCATATCTGCCCAAGACCCATCTGGATCGATCCAAACTTATTTGGATCGATCCAAACTATTTTAGTGGACGAACAGTTGATTTTGGATCGATCCAAACTTATTTGGATCAATCCAAACCCCCCCTTCGTGCAGTTTTGCTCATTTTGACCCTTTTTGGCCCGTTTTGTGCGACGTACGTACTATAACTATTCTATTTGACCCAAAACACCTTGAGATACGTGTCATGAGTATAATTTGGAGTATTTGAAGATACCTTAAATTCTCACGGGGTTTGTGTTATATGTTTGACACCTAATGACACTGTTTGACGATAACCGATCGAATTAGGATTTTTGAGCGTATAATTGAGTCGAGGCGATGCATAAATACTTGAACGATTTGAATGAACATGAAATGAGATTGATGAGTTAAACAAATGGCACAGGGCCCGAAAGGGTATGTCCGGATGGCACATGGCCCAAAAAGGGTATGCCCGGTTGGCACGGAGCCCGAAAGGGTAAGTCCGGATGACACGGGGTCCGAAAGGATATGCCCGGATTATAATAAATGAAACAAGTGATTGGTAACCTGGCCTGAATGACACGATGGTTACGTCGACACGTGTTGGATACGATGGGGAGGTGGTTGATCAATACTAATATTTATCGGACCTTGCGACCATCCTAGCTCTTTTCCTGTGATTTCATTGGTCTCATGAGATGATTTCACTCTTGTTGCACGTCATGAACATCTCATTTCCATTTAGAATCGATAGGTGTTTTCCTACTGGGCTAGTGAGCACACCCTTATTATTTTCAGGTACTCAGCAAGGAGGAACATGAATTGGCGTGTGGAAGTGCATGCATGACAACTTTTGAAAGATCAATGCACGAGTTACATGATCATCTTGGACTAGTACTATTTTTGAAAAGATGAGCGTTTAACTTGTAATTCATATATTTTGACTAGAAATTTGTAAAGACTTATTGGTTCACGTATTTGATCCGGGTAAACTACACTTTGACTTTCGTTGACTTTGAATATGTAATTTGACTTTGATAGTGAAAGGTGTTGACCTTCACGTGGATTATGTAATTGTCCATGTTTATGAAAATTGGGGCGTTACACGAGTGTTGCTACATGGACTGCACGTACTCCGGAAATTAGTTGGGAAGAAGTCTCCAACGACTTTGGTTTTTTTTTTTTTGCCATTCAATATACATTAGTGGGGAGTTAATGAGTTAGTTCAGAAGGGGCCTAAACTCCAAATGCCTTTACTGAGGCTCGAACCCTGGTCTCGCTCAAGGGCAGATCCAGGACACTAATCAACCCTAGGCTAATCCACAAAATCTAGTGCTTTGCATTTAACAACATAAGTACAAATGTAAGCACGCCAACCAATGCTCTGTATTTAACAACATAAAATTTCCCTATAGACATAAGCAAAAAGAACTTTGCCGACAACTTCGACATGTTGAGTTGTTCAAAGGAGATTGATTTGTGGATAATTTTTTGAGCATGTGTTCATTGTGTTATTAGGTGGGTGTTCATTTAGAATGGATTGGGCTACATAAAAGAAAATGAGATAGGCTAAAATTTATAGAATTATAATTTTACATAAAAAATAAAATAAAAAATTCTCTTTTTTCAAACCCACCTGGGCTGTAGCCCAGGTTAGCCCCTTCTTGGATCCGCCTTTGGTCTGACTCGTAGGAGAAGCAGGAGATAATCGCTAGGCTACAAGCCACGATGATTGTCGCGAACTACTGGATAATGTGATAGTTAAAGCTTAGTTAGGTAATGCCAGCACAGACGATGAAAGTTTGCGGACAAGTACAGTGTTCTCCTAAATAACCCCGAAGAGGTCAAACAGTATCAAAAGTACCTCGAATTTTTTAGAGTATGCTCGAAAAATATCAATGGTTCTACGTGAACTACTAGAATCAAGAAAGAGTATAAGAGAATATAGGGTTATGTTGTGGATCTGTTACAAACTTACGATACATGATAAATATCCACCGATTCGTATTGTCTCCTTCTGAAAACATTACATATCCCACCCAATATCATTTTTGTATAGACACCCTATGATAAGCATAGTTTGTTGGTGTTATCAGAGGTATTTTTTTTTGATTGTATGTTAATTATGATTAACCTTTTTGAAAGATAAACCAGATTTAGTATTATAACACAAAAAAGTAAAGTCCAAACAACATCAATTGACAAAGTCCAAAGATGGAAGATATTATTGAAGAAGGGGAATGATTACAATACACCCCATTAAAGGTGTGTGTACCATATGCACCTATTCTATGGTCCATATTGTGCCACCTCATTGACAATCGTAACATTTTTTTATTGCTTCGTAAGTTTTCAGCAATGTGATTCGTAACATTTTCTATGATTCATAACATTTTGGCACGTCTCGTAACTTTTATAAAAAAAAATCTTAACTTTTATTAATCGATTCGTAACTTTTATAGGGGTGCATATGATAGACACCCAAATAGGGGCTGTATTGTAGCCTTTACCTTAAAGAAGACATAAATATTTAGTTTATAAAAACTCTAGAATATCTAAGTACTCTAGAAGCTCTAGAATATCCTTGTGAAAAACATCTAGAGTATTTTTTTGTAAGAATTTACCTCAAAATTTATTTTGTAAGAAAATATCTTTGGACTAGAGTTTTCCATGGAGTTGTATAAATAGGATGGGTTCTAGCCATTTTGTACATTCCAGGAACAAAAAAAAAAGTTTGATTTAAGTATTAAGTCTTCTCCCTCTTCCAAAATCTTGTCTAACTTAACAATAGAAATTTTTACTCTTCCAACAAACATATCTTAAGATACGTGATACATATCCCGATATATTTTATACGATAAAAAAATGATATACGATACGTATCCCGATTTGAAAACACTAGTACTTATCAATACTCACGAGGTTAAAAAACCTTAATGAAATCTTTATAAATTAAGAAATTCATATTGCTTACAAATGGAAGTAAATGAAAGAGAGAACGAACCTGAAAAAGTCATTTCTTTTCAATATTCTCACAAACTTTTAAGTCAATGATACAGTTTTGGAAGACACGCTATTTTCAATAAAATCTTTCATAATTTCCAAACATGTTAATGCTATCCACAAATATGGGCATTAATTTTATATACACACAAGTAATTTTCACAGCTTCCTAAGTAATATTTTGCTTTGCAAAAAAAGCAATATTGGTTTTGATCGAACAACTATATTTCTCATGAGATGTGCAGAATTGGCATCGTTTGGGTCTCCTTTACTTATTGCTAATATAGTAATATCAAGACTTATGGATTGCGCCACATCAGATGGTAAAAAGGATGGAGATAAACTTACTATTCTTGATTCAAAAGACTCGGTCAAATTCCAATCAAAAAATTATTAAACCCCTTGTATAAATAAAAGGGTTTTGTTGTAAACACAAAATCACGCCTCTCTTGTTTTTTATCGTTCGCAGATTTCCTTATTAAGGTATGGATAAACTGAATTCCCTACGATTTGTCACCTTAATTTCCATGATTTTTTTTGTTGTGATTTGATGTATCAATTGCAGAATGAAATGGATGACCAAGAAACCGTTTGCCTAGAGTGCGAATGCTTGTCGAAGAATGCAATATGGGACATGGAATTTGTAAACAGAAAGAAAGACAAAAATTACGTGCGCTTCAAAAGTTGTTACAATAAGTACCTCACAACGTCAAACGTGATGCTTCGTCCAGGATCGACCGAGATGAAAGTGCTTCAAACCCTCCCAAAACAACATGAACCATCCACCAATCAGGAGCCGATATCGGAGGACTTCTTCTCGTGGCAATTTCAGACACCGTTTGGTAGCTTTTTGTAGCGGAATTGGGGGCTACCTCCGTTATGGAACCCAGTGACTCATGACATTCCCCGTCAAATGCGCATGCATAAGATCTTGTGGGATGTTGAGGTGTTGGAGTCGATGCCGAAATCCCCATTCTCGTATCCATTGCCGTTACCCCTGAACCCTAAACGTGCACGGTCATTCACCATCATCGTCATCGAATGAGGTTGTTCCCACAGACCAATTGTTGCATCTCCCAAATTTGGAAAGGATAAGCATCTAAGTTGCATGGCCTTTGCCTCGTCCTCCAAATGGAAATTTTTTAAGGGGATAAAAATATATAGGGCAAAATGAAGAATATACCAATGTACAACATAGGACATTGATTGATATCGAAGCACATACAACATTGTATTACAGTTCTCCAAAAAACACAATCGAAATTGCGATACATTCACATATAAAAGATTAAGTTTGTTTGGTTTATTTTTTTTATTTTTCCTTTCGTCTATTTGTTTGCTGTGTTATTTGTTGGCTTCTCGGTGGCTAATTTGTTTTTACCAATTAAACAATTTTTTTTTTCTTTTTTGTGGTTTAGCTAGCTTGATAGAGTTTTAGGGTTTGTTTTCCCCTCCTATACCACCCTTCTTCTTCTATTCAAGATAAATCCAATTTCAGTAGAGGTGGTAATAAAATGAAATAAGCCAACCACCACTATCACGAGATCGCTGTGCAAATGCTCCTCAAAAAAAGGTCCATACCAAAAATCCACGGTTAATAGATACTGAGCTGCGAAAAGTTCATTAAAATAAAACAGACACCAATAACCAGTGTGAAACTGCAACCATTGAAACAACAAAAATGCTTGTACCAAAAAAAGAGGCACACCAGCTGATTCTCATATTGTGAGTGCTTACGAAAAATTATTTTTGCAGATTTTGAGGTTTTAGCGTTTCAAAATAAATTTAGTGTTTACCAAAAATTTATATAGATTCTTGAATTGTTCAGATTTTTAAAAGCTAAAAAAGGAAGGAAATTCTAAGAATCCCAAAGCTGGGTTTGAATAGGTTTCTGACTTTTTGGAGCTTTTCGGATTTTTGGTAAATAAAATAATATAAATCTATGTAGTTGAGCTAAAAATAAAAAAATTTATGAGTAATTTTATACATTAAACATAAGTTTGATGATCTGTCAAGTTAAAAAAATAAAATTTTAACTAGAAGTAGGATATTTTGACGTGACAAGACAACACGAACCCGACACGACCCGAAACATGACACGAAAATTTGATAAGTTGAAAAATGTTATGAGAATTTATAAATAAAATTCTGATACATAACGAAAATGACACCAAACCCACCCCTGCCTCAGCCGCACTTTTAAGGGGGCAAAGACAAATACTCGTATTATGTACTTCCTCCGTCCCAATTTGTTTGCTCACTACGAAACTACGTGCAATTTTCAAACAAAAAAATAATGTACTTGCAAAAATAATTTTTTAATCAATGTGTATCTTGTTTGATAGATCTCATTGAAAACTTTAATACGGTGCAAAAAAAATTCAAAAATTATTTTGATAAATACATTAATTTTTAGTTTGAAAATTGCACGTAGTTTCGTAGTGAGCAAACAAATTGGGACAGAGGGAGTATTAAGTTACGGTGGGCTAGGGACGGTATGGAGAACAGGAGAAGTTCGGAGAGCGATTATGAACGGAGGAGGCGATTGGAGGCGATTCTGGCTGAGCTGATGAAGTGGTATGAACCAGAGGATCCCAGTGAAGCCCAAAGGAGATTGCAATCGGCGGAGAAGAGGGTTAGGGCCGCCATGGAAAAGGTCCCTTGGAACATGATGGAGAAGCATCTCCACAGTGACGAAGCTCGTCAAGAATACAAAGAAATCTGCGATATCATCCGCTGTCGATTTAGAGATATCCCCCAATTGACTCGTCACCAGGTAAACTCACTCAATCACTGCTCTAGTGTTACCCCTCTCTGTGCGTGTATTTGCTTGCGTCTCTCTCTGCTTACTAGATTGATATACACTTCTCTATTAGGAGTATCTCAAATAGGAGAATCTAAGGGCGCTTAGCGGTTATCTTCTGTTTCTCTCACAAGCGAGACCAAGTTCGAGCGTCAGGAGAGGCTTTTGGGATTTAGGGCCATGGATAGCTTCTAAACCCCTCTGGACCAACTTACTAACTTCCCGCTGACCCCCACCCACGGATGTATATCGAATGACCATAAAAAAATAAAAAAATAAAAAATAAAAATAAAAGGAGAATCTCCAATGTTCACTGTTCGAGGCTTTGAGCTGCCATAGCCAGTGGCGGCTTCAGAAATTTTGAACAGAGTGTTCAAAATTGTCTTTACTAGCTCAATTAACCAGTAAAATATACACAACTTCATATATTCATATTTTGAGCGGAGCAAGATTAAACCGGCGCATATTCATGGGTTCAATAAAGTTACTAATCAATTAGGCTTCATTTGGAGCTTCTCCTGAGAGTCCCCCTGAGCATTATATAATTTTCTTTTAGAAGACACGCTCAATCTTTTGGCTGCAAGCAAGGCTCATTACCTATCAAATATTTGGGCCTCCCACTTGGAGCCAATCCCAAGAAAGCATCCACTTGGCAGCCCATAGTGGATAGGGTTAAGAAAAAACTATCCCTTTGGAAGAAAAGACAACTCTCTATTGGTGGCCGCTTGGCTTTGATCAAATCTACTCTTGGTAATCTCCCCATTTACTATATGTCCATTTTTAAGATGCCAGTTTCTGTTGCCAAATCAATTGAGAGATTACAAAGAAATTTTCTTTGGGGCGATTCCTCTGATAAAAAGAAGTTGCACCTAGCCAATTGGGATCAAATCTCTAGAAGCAAGCAATTTGCTGGTCTTGGAGTAAAAAGATTGCTGGAACACAACACAACCCTTCTTGCCAAATGGTGGTGGCGATTCAACAAAGACAAGGATGCTCTATGGGTCAAAACAATATCTGGTAAATACAACCAACAGAACTCTTGGTGGCCTTCAATTCAAAATTCAAGAAGGACTTCTACCCTATGGAAGAACATTTGTGAGATTGCCAATCATACTTCTGTCATTGGGGGTATTATTCAGAGGGGTTTCAGAATTAAAGTAAATTCAGGAAATGCAACAAATTTCTGGAGCCACACTCATCTCCACGCAGAAAAACTCATTTGTAAGTGAAATCTTTGACTGAAATACTCATGTTTGGAACTTACAATTCAGAAGAAATCTCTGTGACTGGGAGCTAGATTTACTGTCTTCTTTGAAGTATCAGTTGAACTCCTTTATCATTGACAATTCAAGAGAAGACTGTCTTACCTGGGAGTGGAGCTCCAACTTGCTCTTCTCAGTCAAATCTGTCTACTCTGAATGGGAAAATCAAGCCTTTCAGGAAAACTCCAACTTGCTCAATATCTGGAAGAACCTTTGCCCTGCTAGGATTGAAATTTTTGCTTGGCTTGCCTTGCAAAACAAAATCGCCTCCAAATCTACCCTCTCCAGATGCAACAACATCTCTATTAGCCAGGACCTCTGCCCTCTATGCCTTTCGCCAAGAGAATCTCCCAATCATCTCCTTCTGCTTTGTAACTACGCTTGGAATGTATGGTCTGCGATTCTCGAATGGTGGAAATTGGCCTGGGTTTGTCCCCCAAATCTGGCAGCTCTCTCCCAAATTTGGTTCTCCTCTTCATTCAAAAACTTGGAAAAGAAGTGTTGGATCTGTTGCTTTTTCTCGGTGATTTGGTCAATTTGGAAATCCAGGAATGACCTCGTCTTCAATAACAAGGCTTGTAGTTGGGAAGATTGTGTTGAACTGGTGAAAATTAGGGTTGCTCTATGGATCAAAGGTCTAAATAACTTAAGCTCCTACTCTATGGAAGATTTTATTGGCAATCTCGATGCCATCAGATCTCTCAAGATTTAGTTTTTCTTTGATCTTCTGTTTCTTGTTTCCCGTATTTTCCTTTTTCGCTGCCTTTCTGTGTTTTTTGGGGGATTCAACAATTTGTTGATCCCTTTTCCCTCAATGTACCCTTTTTGAGTTCTAATATATCTCTTCTTTTGGCGATAAAAAAAAAAAAAGATTGATTGTGTAATGTTTAAACATTCTAGTTGAACACTTGGTAAGAAAATCATTTATAGTAGTAGCTAACTTTGGAGTGTGATTTTGTAAACTCTCCTTAAAAGAGAGTGAATATTACCCTCTCTCTTATTGGTTGAAATGGTGTAGGTACCACCCTCGCAATACATTTTTTTTGGTAATAATGACATCACTTTTTGTGAAATCCACACTACCACAACCAATAGGAGGGAGGGTAATAAGAGGGTGAAAAAAATTAAATCCCTAACGAGTGTGAGACATGGTGAATAGCTGTTCAATGCCATTAGCATCTCTCAAGAATCACACATGTAGAGTCTATTTTTCCCAAAGGATGGGGTAATAGGGTGATCATCTGACCACCCTTGGGTCTATGTAGCGCTGCCTGTGGCCATAGCCAATCGTATTTGTTAATAGCTCTACAGCTCTCCAATTGCGAGCTACTTGAACCTTTCAAAGTGTACATTTGCTAAATTATTGTACCAGATTTTGCACAAGGTTTGGCAATTGCCTGAATTTGGCACGTTTTTCTCTTATCTATCTCATGATGGAGCCCACAATTGACAATCTAAATATTTCTAAGACTTTCCCAACTGCAATTAATGAAAACGGAATTACACGCTAAGAGTAATTTACAATCTAAATATTTCTAAACTAGCAAAAATACTAAATTGAAGGCCAAAACAAAGGAATATGGCCGAAATCCACAATCAGTCAAGACTTAAGGTGGTGAGTCTTGACCGCAACACGACTTTACTTTAGCCCACTAAGTTTGGGCCTATTCCGGGCTCATTGATAAATTGCCGAATTTGGCAATTTTGAATTAAGAGCTGTTTGGGCCCCCGAGCCTTTGGCCAGTCCAATTGATCATATAATTGGGCCGCCACTTATTCTTCATAAAAAAAGTCTTCGGATTGTGATGGAAGGATATTCATATGCATCATGGCGGGACAATCCAACTGGTTTTGTAAGGGTCGGACCCACCACACACCCCTAAAGACTTCTGACTTTTAGGAGTTGGATGACCTTATGTACAGCTCAACTAAAGAGCTCAGCTTACCTCTACGCCAAGTGATGACCCATGAATTAACCGTGTACACAAGATATACAAGGCCTTTTTGCCGTAGTTTAGATCTACCATCGAAAGGGTACCGGAGTACTGCCTTGGCGAATGCCGTTTGGTTATATAATTTCAAAAGGAGGGTACACATTTTTTTGGTGAAACACTAGATCTGACATCGATATGAGATTTAAGAATCCAAAGATTTAAGTTAAACAGTGAAGAAAGGGTTGTTGCATACATAACAATGGTTCTAGTAACTCGAATTTGGAGGAACCCGCTCCATAGTTTTTACATGATGCCTCTTATTTTTTACTACTTTTATGTGTTTTTAACAGGAAACATCAGTTGGATATCACATGTATATTTCAATAAGTGTACCCGTATTGCGTATGAATTGAGGAAGTCACACTAACACATGAAACCCTTATTGTGTTGGACATGCACTGTGTTAAGGACATGTCAACAAAAAGCTTTTGCGCAAAATTGTCATAGTTTATGAAATAGTAGGACATGATGCCCATTTATTTTGAAATAAAAGTTGATATTGGTAAGCAGTGTTTATTGTAAAAACCTTTGTTAGTGCCTTCATTTTATAATCATGGGACCTCATAACGGGCCCCACTCCTGTGTGGCTCCCTTTTTTAAACTAATCCCTGTCCTACATCTTTTAAGAGCTATTTTTCAGTTTTGACTGGCTCTGATAATTAAGCATATCAAATTCAGTTTCTTGGGCCTAAACCTAGATTTGCTGAGATGCATCAACATGTCCCCGGCAGGCAGCCTGCTGCCCTGGTATTTGTGTTGCTTGTATGACCCTGTAATTTTGAATGAAAATTTCTTCTTCCTCCCCTCTCAGGTGAACGTGGTCATAATTTGTTAGTATTTGGAATTGTTTCTTTATGGTCTGAGGCAAATGTTGAGAGAGAGGGAATAGACTTGGCAGTTACCTGAAAGTCTAGGTACCTAAAATGGGTACCCAGAATTTAAAATTTAACGGTCCAGATTCACTTCAAGTGAATAAGTGAATCTGTACCAATGATTTTCAAATTCTGGGTACTTTCTAGTTATATTTTCTGCATATGTAGTAGTGCTCGGTAGTAACTGATGTAGAATCTAGGGGAAGTTAACTTAAACCACGTGTCCTTTCACCGATTTACTTACACCCTCTGGACTTCCAACCAAAGTTAAAACCCTAACTTTGTTAACGGTGTTGTTAAAAGGACACAAGGACCCTTGAACTTCATTCACTAATTTTCGCGAAGAAACACACACACACTCTCTCTCTCTCTCTCTCTCTCTCTCTCTCTCCACTGCAATCACTTGACAGTGATTGTGAGGTATGTATTTCCCCTTGCACATTAGGGCTTTGATGCACTATTTCCCAAACTTTGTTTGACGCACTTTGTTAATTAGCATGTGTTCTAGAATAACTAAATTAGTTTAATATTTGTTGTTTAACTGAATTAGTGGACAACGAACTTTGGTTGGAAGTCTAAGGGGTGTATCCTCTTTTTTTTTTTTGCTAAGCAAAGAATTTATTAATCTTTGAAAATGAATTACAAAGATTAAAGGATCCGAGACTGAAAACGCCAAGAGCCTAAATGAAAAAACAAAAACAAGAAGGGTGGCAAGATACCACCCAAAAACCTGAACCAAACACCAGAAAAAACACTCCTGAGACATCCCAAAAAACTACAGCAAGACAACGAAACTACCAAAAATGACCTTCCCCTAGACCAACCAAGAGCAAAGCCAGAAGCATCCAAAACACCCTGAAAAGCATAAAACCCCAAACGACGAAACCTCCAACTAGCAAGAATGATATCAACACGAGATCTCCTATCAACAGGCAAGCGGCAAATCAGAACTCCATAGAAATGGAGGCATCACCCTCCAAAATGTCAAGAGCTTTAATTTCCTGTTCTGAAATTTCAGTTCCCTTCAATTCTAAGACCTTCTTAATATTATAGCTCTCCCTCCCATGATATTTTACTCCAAAGCGGACACCCATCTTCATGTTCTCCCGTGCTTCCTTGATCAAATTTGAATTCCTCTTACGAAAGACGCTACTAACCTCCTCATTGATCGAATGAGTGGGACCATCGGGACTTCCATCGAAACTTCCTTTCTTAGAATCTATCCTTGAAACTTTCCTTATAATGTCCTGGCTAACCGTCCTAGAAAACATCACTGCTTTCAAAGGGTTTTTGCTCCATAAAGTTTTCTTCCGATTATCTTTCTTGGTCTTATGAGTCCTTTTAAGGCGCTTACACTCCACATACTTAATAAGAGGTTTGTTCGAGACAAGATCCCAGTCATCATAATTAGAACCTTCTGAAACCGCCTTATCTATCGAGCTCGAATCATTCGAATTGGCATCTAAAATCTTTTGAAGTTGAGGGGTGTATCCTCTTTTGAAGTTGAGGGGGTCTAAGTTAAAATCGGTGAAACTATAGGGGGTGTAAGTCAAATTTCTCCAAAATTTACTCACCAAGGAAAAAAAAAATGATAATAAGAAAAGGAGCTATAAATGTGGAATCTCTGATCGATAGATTTGTACATTTGAAATTGTTTTTTTGATTTAAGTAGATTGTTGTTTAATCATGTTACATCTTTATGCCAATTAGTTTCATTTTTAAATTAAATTTCAAGTTCTTTAGATTAGCTTGTTGTTTAATGTGGTTCAGGCTGTAGATTCAAAGGTGTATATGTATGTCGCGCTGAATCATCAAAACACCTCCTACTCGAGTATTGTGAAGTGGACGGAGAAGAAGCTTCAACTCACCGGAAGGATCACAAGAACCAACAGTTTAGTACTTGGTGTTGGTGTTGTAATTGGTGTAGCTGTTGGAGGAACGATTTTTCGACCCAAAAAAGATGGTGAAATCGGTAGGACTGGAACTTAAAGTCGGAAGAATGTGTGGAGGATTAAGATGGTAGAGAGATGATGTAAGAGTTGCATTCAAAGATTATTGTTAGGTCTTGCTGGCCGCCATTCCTAGCTTCTTTATGCTCGACTCCTTAAGCTCTTTGGATTTTGGTGATTGTATGTATGGGTGTGGGTGGAAAAACTATTGGTTCAAACCTTACCCTGAAAATGTTAAAGGAATGTTTCTAAGCTAGCTCTCATTTTTATGTATTTGATAAATAGGTCAAATTTCACTTCATCCCCTCTTAGTCATAAACACTTGTAGGCCTCAACTTCAACACGATCTATATCCACCTCTCTCGATTTTTTATTCGGTGCGAGTGGTCCCTTCTCTATGAACGTTTGACCAGTTCCAGTATTTCATGGCTGCCACTCTGAGAATTCATCACAAGCTTCTGCCACGCCACACTTCGTCAGATTGGGTCTACTTGTTATATATCATAGTTATCTTGCACCAATTAAGGACCCGTTCTTGCAATGCAATTGAAGTGTCAAATGCATGGATATTCATTGTAGTTCTTCACGTCATGTAACCTCCAACTTGTTATTTCTATGTCATTTCATTCAAAGAGATTGAGGACTTGAGTCTAGCTACTCCATTCAAAGAGATTTCAAGATTCATTGTCAAGCCGTTATCGTGCCAAGTGTTTTGAAGCTCTATTGGGAAAGGTGTACCCATGCATAAATCATTTGCACTTAGTTTCACAAATTGGGCTTTCAAATTTCATGTGACATACTTCCATTTTGTGTCATAGGATATTTCATTTTTGATTGCATGAAATTTCACATTGGTGAAGGCATTATAGGCATTAATGAGGGTGAACAAAACCCTCACCCTAATCGGTTGAAATGGTACGGGGTTCACCATAAATGGTGTGGATCCCACCACAAAGTGACGTCATGCTTACCAAAAAGTGTATTGATTCCGTTGACCTCACACCATTTCAACCAATCAGAGTGAAGGTTTTGTTCACCCTCATTAGGTGAGGGTGAACAAATTTACACTCGTCAGTATCCTAGTGTTACCAAGCATTTACTGGGCGCATCAGATTGCTTGCCATCTTTGAACATGTGTTAATTAAGATCTTGACCGTCCATGTTTTTAAAAGAGAGATGGCTCAGCATTACCACGTCTCTGCTGACGCTCCCAAGTATAAGCCTTATTTGTACGTGTGTACAAATCTGGACCATCCAAACTTTGAAGAAGGGTTGGGTCAGTGTTACCACGCGTCTGTTGACGCTCTTGTGTGCTCCCCTTTCTGTGCACGTGTCTTCTTCTTATTGAGAGTCTTTGGGAGCACGAAATTGGCACTATATAAACTCTTTTTCTCTGATTTTATGGTACCTACTTCATAAGAAATCAGCCCCTCTTTTTAGAGAGAGAGTCTCCTCCCTTCTCTTTTTGTGAACTTGATGTTCTTGTTGATTTGAACTTGCTCCTTTCATCTTCATTCAATCTAGAGCTTTTCTCTCTGTGGATTGACTCTAGATTGATTTTATTTTGCAAAAACTTTCACAAAAATCCAATCTTCTTCATAAGTCATGTTTGTGTGCCTCCAATCTAGAGCTTTTCTCTCCGTTGCGATACGGAAATCGAGATGGTGACTCTCATGGTGTCCATGGATTCAAGAAGGAGCACGGGGTGCAACATCAAGAGTTGGAGTTAAGAATTACAAGGTAATTGTGGGTAAATTTCTCATCTTTAACTTCTTGTAAACCTTTTGAATTGTGGAATATAAGTAAGTAGAGTAAGACCGTGGTTTTGTGCTTGGGGTGTTTAGACCCTAAGGCTCCATCCATTTGCCAAGAATATTACGCGAGAACGTTAATCCTGAGAATAAAGAAATTAAGTGAAGTAAGAAAAAGAAAATTTACTTTCCTGTGAGTGTTCACTTGACAAAACGGATTTTCCCTGGAAAGTGTAATTAGCGGGAGCAAACTTTCCTACGACACATAATTCCTTCCTTTTTGCAGGATGCATTTTGAGGGAAAGTGAGTCCTGGTGAGAAAATGATTTTTGTGGGTCCCATTATTTTCCTGGTAACTGAACAGCCCAAAAGTCATGGGAAAGTTGATTTTCCCAACCTTTCTCATACTTCCTTGACAACTGAACGATACTTTCTTGACAACTGAACGAGGCCTAAGTAGTTTCCATGTATATTATGTATCTTGTCTCTTCACTTTAATTTTCTCGCATTGAACTTGTTGGTTTGTTTGAATGGCCATGGAATTTGGGTGATTGACTATTACAAGGCGTTGTTAATTTTTTAGTTGCTATAGTTCTATTCACCCCATCGAGGACTTGCTTTACCTCTGCATAATTTCACAATTGGTCAATTTTGTAAGATAAAGCATAGAAGAAAATCCATACAAAGACTGCAATCATTAATACGAAACCTCTGTCCCATTAGTAAGCCAAGGTGTGGATATATGAAGCTTTGCAGGTATCGCAACTACAGCACAACTTTCCTTTTTCACTGCTCCATAGATTACAATTTGGGTCTTCAGAAGATAATCCCCCGAATGGAATCAACTATGTTTCCTTCCATTGTAGATATCCGCAATAAATGAGCGGATTACAGCAATCCCTTAAAGAAGAAGAAGAAAATTTGAATTACGAAATTTTTAAAATGAAATATAGCCCATGAACCATGTAGGGCATCAATAAATTAATCATTAATCATCCCAAATTATTACTCCCTCCGTCTCAAATTGCTGGTCTTTCTTTCCATTTTGGGATGCCCAAAATATTTGTTCCATTTCCAAAAACATCAATCAAAACAGGGTCACTTTTCAGTTTACCCTTAAAAAGTATTTTTTCCATTTCAATTGGGTTGTCCATTATCTTTTATTTTATAACGATCGATTCTTATGATTTTGAAAACTTTGTATAATAAAACTAATTGATATCTATGAAACAAGATCCATATTACATATATTTTGAGTTTCATGTAAAAAATTAGCCCCACAAAATTAGTCACAGTAATATTAACTGGACTTAGGGGCAAAACAGAAAAGACAACACAAAGTTTTCACTTCCCCTAAAAACTCACTTCCTCAAAAGGGGCAAGCAGATTGGGACGGAGGGAGTAGTAGTTAATACTGATTCATGTAACTCTTCGGCTTGCCATATCAAATGCCAATATTATAAGTAAAAAAATATTCAGTGACACGTAGGGGAAAACAAAGGATGCGTGTCACAAGTTTTTACAACAAATATAGTGCATATATATTTTTTGAATGAGAGATCAACACCTAACTTAACACTTCACATATACGTGTGTCCCGCGTCATAGATATGTATGTGTTCCTATCATTTTTATTTCGTAATATCCAATGACAAACTTCTGCGCCAAATCAAAATGCATGTCCAATTATTCTCCCACAAAACTCTTGCTCACTTAAGAATATATATTTATCCAGTATCAAAAAAAAAAAAAAAAACTTGCCTGATAAATATATAATTCCAATTTTATTTTTTTATCACTCTTGCTCACTTAAGAATAAATATTTATCCAGTATCAAAAAAAAAAAAAAACTTGCCTGATAAATATATAATTCCAATTTTATTTTTTTATGAAAATTCATGCCAGCGGTAAAACCTTTTTTAAGGCCCCCCTCCCACCAAGTGGATTAAATGGGCTTTTTTCGTTTTCCGCTTTAAGAGAGAGGTCATTCTCCTCACATACATCAACCTAAAAAAACAAAAGCCGAAATCTTTTGTGGAACGGCCATCAGAACTTGATATATAATTTGTTAAAAATATAAATGAACACATCACAAATTATCAAAAGAACAAGATCAACGATTACAAGAAATCATCTCACTCATATTTGCTAACAAATGGAATTAATTAGATGAAAGAGAGACGGAAAGAACCTGAAAAAGCCTCTCTTTTTTTTTGGTAATTAATCATTTTATTACGAAAACTAACAAATCCAAAACAGGACTACAACCACAAAACCTCTGGAGGAACACAAACCAAAAACCAGCTCCTAGCTACAGCAGCTATGAAGCAACAAAAACAGACAAAAACTACAAAAAATTAGCGACCAAGCAACAATAGGGAAAACTAAACAAAGGGAGGCTTAAAGGGAATCCGCCAAGCATAACAAATCCTTCCAGCCGCCTCAGAACTCTTCATCGGCAAAGACCAAAGTCCGGTCCTAATCTCCTATTTCACTTTGCCAGCAAGAATAGAAGCATCAACACCACATGACCGGAAAATCCTCAAATTCCTTTCTCTCCATAAGCAATAAACAGTAGAAGCCAAAGACAATTTATAGATGGTATCAATCAAGGAATTCCCTTTCTTGAACAACAAGCCCTAGACAATCTCATTTCGCAGCTCTACCGAAGGCCTTGTTATGTTGTTCAGGGCCAGCACTTCTTGCCGGACAATTGTAGCCATGAGACAGGTGAAAAACAAATGATCATGTGATTCCATTCCATTAGAACATAGCACACAATGAATATCTTGCGTAATCCCCCATTTATTCAACCTATCTTTAGTGGCTAACCTTCCCCATATAGCTAACTAGAGAATGAAACTCCACCGAGGTACATGCTGCCCGTACCACACTAACTTCCACCAAGGCTGCACCGGAGCTGAAGGTCTAATGGCCTCCCAAGCCAATTTAGTGGAGAAAGTACCAGACTTGGAAGGGAGCCAAGTCACTTTGTCAGATTGAGAAGGGTTAGGAAGAAAACCAGGAGGAGTAAGAGCAACAATCTCGCTAGTGATTGCACTCCTTGCTATAGGCCATTTCCATCCTCCATTGCAAATGATTGAGCTTACTTTAGCCCCCAAAGATCGTCGTAGATTAAATGCCACCCTCTCACCATACCTAGCATGTAAAACCCCAAGAGGGTGCCAATTGTCCAGCCATACAAAGGTATCCGTACCATTTCCAATAACATATTTGATGAGGGGTTGACAGATAGCTCTCAGATTCAACAACTTTCTGATAACCCAAGAAGAACCAGAAGGAATAGGCATACTCCAGAGACATTGCTCCTTGATAATATACACATGAACCCATTTCACCCACAAAGAATCAGCTTTACAGCTCAACGCCCCGAGATGTCGCATAATGGAGGCTTTATTCCAATCCTTCAATCTACGAAAACCCAAACCAACTTCTATTTTAGGAACACAAACCTGCGTCCAACTGAGCTTAGCCCGAGAAGCCTTAAGCTCCACACCGGACCATAAGAAAGCTCTCAATGTGTTCACATTTTCTAGCTTGAGTTTCTTGAAACTTATCCGTCGTGGGCACAAAAGTTTCCATTGAAAGACAATGACTGGCATGCCTTCCAAATATCGTCGAAAGAAATATTTGTGAGAATGCTAACAAGAAAGGGCCTTTTTAGGTTCTATCTGTCTCTCTTTCATTTAATTCCATTTGTAAGCAAAAATGAATATGATGATTTCTTCGTAATCGTTGATCGTGTTCTTTTGCTAATTTGTGATTTGTTCATTTATATATTTAACAATTTACTAGTGTAAGGCTACGTAAAATGGTCTAATGTATCTTGTCCTCGCCATAAGTAAATAGAACTAAGAAACTGCAATGTGATGTGTTGTTCTACGTTGAACTTTTTTTGTCCATACTTATCCCTCATTTGCAGTACCCCAAGTGGTCTACAGTATCAACAAGTACTCGTAAGTATTTCTTCGCTGATTTTGTCTAGGACTCAATATCAATATTTCAATATTGCAGTGCTAAATATTGCGATTAGAGTCCGATGTAGGTTAATCTAGTTAGCTTATCTACCGAATTAAATGGAAGGATATGAATCTCCTTGATTCCTGCTCTTGCCTAAAACCACCATGAGAAAGCTGAAAATAACATCTAACAAGCTGGCAGATAGACCAAAAAATTAACATGAAAATATAACCCAATTTAATACCTCCTTAGGATCACCCAACATTTCGATGATTGATGCATCGATGGTATCGTGGTTTTCGACCCTGGAGGCCCTAGAAAAAGTGTCCCTATTAGCATCTTTCACAAACACTTGTGATCATGAGTACGTTAAGGAAAATCAACACAGTTATATATAAACTAATATGAATTAAGGGTAAGAGATAATCTGGCCTGTGATTTGAGAGACACGATTCACTGTCCTAAAGTTGCTATTGCCTCCCCACGCAAGGGTATCCACGAACAATCAACAACTCCAAGATACAACCCAAATCACGGCCAAGGCCTCTCGATGTTTGCGTCCACCGGAAGTAGTATAAACCGTCTATGATCGAAGTTGCCCGAAAATATATAGGAAAGTATATGAATCGATTAATTAGTGAGAGGGGAAAGAGAGATGAAATTCACCCTGGAGTAGTTTTCAACCTTATAAAAATAGAGCCTTTTATAGGCTTATGTTGTACCTTTTCACAAGAGACACAACCCTAGGATATAACTTCCTTTAATAAAGAGACACCTATTTGAATGGTGACTCTTGGAATAAATAATTAAATAATTAAAAGGTGTTTCAAAACTTAAATATTCCACCAGAGTACACGTTCATCATTTTCAAAGCTTCTTTAGAACACTATTGATTTTTCAGAACACCTATACAACACACTTATTATTCAATAAAAATGCTCATCTATATTTCCTTCTCGCTTATTTTGAATGAAACAGCTTTTTATTGTTCCGTGTGGTCTTATTTAGGTCAAAAAGTCCCTATATAGTATTATTCATGTTTCTGAATCAGTTATTCAAAACACCATTGTATGGTACAAAAAAAACTCACTATTCGTAGTCAAATATGAGAACCGACCTTGGAGAAACATATTCTATTCGTTAAAAACTCTTAAAATCTGCCCAAGACACTATCAAATCTGAGCTCACTGAATAATTCAATCATTAACTATACACTTAGGAACGAAATTTCATGTACCATTTCAATTTTCTCTACCATTTATTCAGAGAGAGAGAGAGAGAGAGAGAGAGAGGAGCATTATGAGGTGGGTGGGGAGATCTACCGTGGCTTCTCGTACTCTCTACCATTTTTATCGGCGGTATAGTGCACATTTGGCAATCAGCTGTACCTCACTACCACCTCTACAAGAATTTACTTAATGGTGAACCAAACATGGTACCACAAAGTACAATGGAAACGGCTGAGTTGAGATGGTGGTGATATATATGTATTGTAGTTGACAAAATGCCAACTGAATCTTCCTAATATCAACTCTTTCCCTTATTGTAGGTTCTTGTTTGCCCACCGACTCAAATAGCACATGCTCAATACCAAAGAGAAGGTGTATATGGACCATTGAATCTGTTGACAGCAAGATCTATGGTTCAAAATATTAATAGCAAAATGGTAGTTCTTTTGGTTGTAAACTACTCTTGTGGGAAGTAAACTCTAGGAACCTTTGGATCAAAATGGAATTCAATCTGAACCCTTAATGCAAAGAAAAACAAACATCAAACTCCCACGTCGCCCAGCCGCTGAAACAGTTTCATTTGTGCCAATATTACAGACTTTATGGTACCAAATCTGGTGCAATCCCAGACTTTTTGCCAAGAGAAATCCCGAATTTCCGTCCGTTTGATTTCTCCTCTCCACATTTTGCGTGTAGACCGTCCTTCAACTGCCACCGTCCTGTTCTTTTGATTCCCTCTATTCATACTTTGTGCGTAAATGGCAAAAGTAAAATACCTGAACTACCCTCGCTGTCTGTCATAGCAACCAACCCAATAGGAAAGAGGACAATCTGGTCCGAAACTGGCAAAAATGGTCGAACGAAACTCTATTCTTATATATACTAGGTTCAAAGCGTCGTGCTTCGCACGAGTTTGGTGCCCGTTGGTTGTTTCCCGAAGGGTTTGTGTGATTGTTTTTTTTAATGAAGAGTCTCATGCCAACTGTTAAAAAAAAGGATCAGAAATACCGAACCAGCAAACACTAGGGATTGAAATGCGTAATTTATCCATCACAAGCCAAAAGACCAAAAGGGCATAGCATTGTGCCTAAACTAAAAGAAAACCAACATGCCTAATTCCAATTGAAGGTTAAAATTGGCAAGAAGTGGCAAATGACCAAACACAAAAATTGGACACAAAAATTGGATGGCCTCTCTTTTATAAGCCTTCGGTGGTGGATAAGGTTTAGACATATCGAGTTGTGATGACTTTGCTATGGGGCCGTTCCACAAAGATTTCAACTTTTGACTTTTTGGACTTTTAGGTTGATGTATGTGAGGAGAATGACCTCTCTCTTAAAACACGAAAAACTAAGAAAGCTCACAGTTAGCAAGGGACCAACTTTAATGAAAACATAAAAAATGCGAAAAACTAAGAAATCCCAAAGAAAGCTCACAGTTAACAAGGGACCAACTTTAATGAAAACATAAACAGTAAAATGAACTTCCCAAACACAACAATAGGAAAAAAGATCCAGGCTCAGGTGGTGCCACAAAGCCATCCAAAATCCTGACCACCGCAACCCATCCAAAAACCTCCATATATACCATCTCACAAAACTGATCAGGTGGTGCTCTAAGCACTGCAATTCCTAACCAGAGTTAAAATTGCACCAAAGATGTAAACCATAACGATATACCATCAATCCGTAGCTTTATCAGTTCCATCAGTTCAAGCATTCCCACCAAAAAACCTGCATTTCTTGAATATTCTTCATTCCACCCCTATCTGTTATCACTCATCAGAGAATTCGAATTATTAGATCATAGAATTTATCAAAAGGTATAAATGTTTACTGAAAACAGAAAAAAGAAGAAGCTAATTTTGACTATACTTTTTGACCATTTGACTTTTTTGTGTTTATTGAACTTCTGCAAGAGGTTTTTAAAAAACGATAGATAGAGCTACGCTATACATACCCAAACCCTGAAAAGCAAATTTGTAAATCTCAAAGAAATCACTAAAGACGAAACAACACGAATGACCCAACAGTCAAAAGTTTTGAAGATATGTTTTGTCGAGCAGAGAACCAAACACATATATAGGGCTATAGGATTTCTTTTCTTTTTTTTTTTCTTTTTTTTTGCTCAAATGGCTAGGGTATCTCAACTTAAGGGAAAGAACACCCAAGGCTTTTCCTGCTGTGTGAACAAAAGGAATTAGCACTCATTGTAGACATCAATAGGAGTGGTTCTGAACTTCTGATGGAGAATGGGATTTGTGATTTCGAAGAAGGTGGTTTGCATGGGAAGTGGATCACTTAGTTGATCTTAGGCAGAGGCTTCCAAGTTTTGTGTTTGTCAGATTCAGATGATGTGTCGTAGTACTATGTAGTTTCCCAACATGTTGATGCTATTTATAGATGTGGGCATGTTTTTACCCAGCTTTCAAAGTCAAAATTTACTCTCCAAAAAGATAGGAAAGCAAGGCTTTGACCAGTTATGCTTTCTAGATGAAGCATAATTGTCATCGTTCAATGGATGGGTCTCCTTAATAAGTTGCTAATATCAAGAGTTTAGGATGAAGATCAAAGTAGATTGTAAACCTACTAATCTTGATCCAAAAGTCAAAGTCAAATTGCCCAACCAAACCCTTGGTTTTGATCATTCTTGGTTTTTCTTATCCGAATAAAATGGACTCCCCAAAATTTGTTTCTTTTCCATGATTTTCCAATGATTTGATTCATTGTATCGATTGTGGAATGGAATGGAACTTTTTCGCAGAGCAATTACGATAAAATTAAGCCACGATAACATGTACCTCGTAGCAAAGGACGATCAAGAAACGGTGTGTCTAGAGCGCGAAGGCGCATCGAAGAATGCAATATGGGCCGTCGAACTCATTAGAGGGAAGAAAGACAAAAATTACGTGCGCTTCAGAAGCTGTTATGGTAAGTACCTCACAGCATCGAACGTGTTGCTTCGTCCAGGGTCAAGGGAGAGGAAAGTGCTTCAAACCCTCCCAAAAGATGATGAACAATCCGCCAATTGGGAGCCAATAAAAGATGACTACTTCTCATGGCGATTTCAGACGCCGTTCGGCAGCTTTTTGAGGCGGAATTGGGGGCTACCGCTGATATGGAACCCGGTGACTCATGACATTCCTCGTCGGATGCGCATGCATAAGATCGTGTGGGAAGTTGAGGTATTGGAGTCATTGCCGAACTCATACCCATTGCCGTTGCCGTTCTCATATCTGTCGCCAATGAACGGGATTGGTCTTTCACTGTCGTCGTCGAACGTGAATGACCCCACAAATGGTTCACTACCAACCGTTCCACCTCCCAAATTTGGAAAGGCTAAGCATGAAATCGCATGGCCTTTGCCTCGACCTCCACATAAGATTTGATGGGACATAAATAGCCATATGGTGGAATGAAGATTCATGTGAACATTTAAAAAGGCATTATTGTATATTTCCATCAAACACTTGTTCTATTTACAAACGCGATGAAAAAATGAAATCATTTGGTGTTCATTCTTAGTGTTGTGTATTTTTCTCCTCTTTTATGTGTTGGTTTCTCGGCAACTAATTTGTTTTCTTAAAACGAATTTTGTTTTTTTTTATTTTTTTTGTTCTGTGGTTTAGCATGTGGTTTTTGCTAGAAGTTTGTCCCTCCTCTACATCACCATTCTTCTCCTATTCTCTTTGTCTTGATCAATCAGATATTCCTGTATCTTGTAAAATAAAAAATCGCTCACCCACTTATATCTTGTGAGCTGTTCAAAAAAAATAATCTATATCTTGTGATGAAATTTTTGCCTACGGGCGTTTGAATGAAGGTAGATTTGGCGAGGAGGACAGTCTACGGTTCAATGCCATAATTAGTCCACCAACATTTCTCGTACAGTCGTCAGGACAATCGGGCAATAAGGTACAAAAATACCCTCCTACAACGCGCATCCCTTTCTTTGTCGCCAATCTCTGTGCCCGTCTCTCTCTCTTTTTGCAAATTGGCAACTAACACTAATTGGTTTTAGGAGATGGTGGACTAATAAAAAACACACTCATTACATGCATATGATTGCAAAACCTGAAATGTGATACCCTAATAATTTTCTGCCGAATTTCCTTTCAAAACCATAGTCCTGCATGTAAAAAATATGGATAGCATGGAACATTAGCAAATGAGCTGAGAACTTTTTCTCGAGTTCGATTCGAGCTTAGGTAATCTTGCTCCAGTTTCATGAAACTTATCCGTCGGGGGCACAAAAGTTTCCATTGAAAGACAATGACTAGCGTGTCTTCCAAAAGTGTATCGTCAAAAGAAATATTTGTGAGAATGCTAACAAGAAAGGGCTTTTTCAGGTTCTTTTTGTCTCTCTTTCACTTAGTTCAATTTGCAAGCAAAAATGAATGTGATGATTTCTTCGTAATCGTTGATTGTGTCCTTTTGCTAATTTGTGACTTGTTCATTTACATATTTAACAATTTGTATATCTAGTTGTGATGACCTTGCCATGGGGCCGTTCCACATAGATTTCGGCTTTTAGCTTTTTGGATATTTTAAGGTTGATGTATGAATGACCTCTCTCTTAAAACGCGAACAAAAACTAGGAAAGCCCAAAAGAAAGCGCAGAGTTAGCAACGGACCAACTTTAATGAAAACAAAAACAGTAAAATGAACTTCCCATACACAACAATAGAAAAAAAGATCCAAGCTCAGGTGGTGCCACAAAGCCATCCAAAATCCTGACCACCGCAACCCATCCAAAAACCTGCATACCATCTCACAAAATTGATCAGGTGCATGGTGCTCTAAACGGACTTAGGGTTTCCGTAGTGAGTCAAGTCAGTATGTCCCCGAAGTGACCTTAATTAATTCTGGGCCCTAGGAAATTTTTATTAGGGATCAGAACCGTTCATTTTTTTAAGAATGTTGAGCACACTATGGGTACAAAATATGATGATCATCGGAGATTGGTAGAAACACAATTGAGACAAATTTGTCTTACAATGTATTCTCCTAATGATATTGGTCATTCATATAAATGGTATCCGAACATATAACTATCAATAGCCAATTAATTTGACTTTTTACATGAATGATTTACTCAACATTCCCGACCAATTGTACGGTTTCGATTCTAAATAAATATTTCATAGGGCCCACAATTGAGGTCACTACGGATACCTCAAATCCTCTCTAAACACTGCAATTCCTAACTAGGGTTAAAAATGCACCAAAGATGCAAACCATAATGATATACCACCAGATCGTAGTATTATCATAGTATTATCAGTTCCATCAATTCAAGCATTCCCACCAAAAAACCTGCATTTCTTGAAAATTCTGCATTCCACCCCCATATGTTATCACTCATCTGAGAATCAGAATTATTAGATCATAAATATTATCAAAAGGTATAAATGTTTACTAAAAACGAAAAAAAAAAATTAGCGAATTTTGACTTTACTTTTTGACCATTTGACTTTATAGTGTTTAGTGAACTTTTGCAAGAGGTTTTTAAATTTTTTTTATTTTTTTGATAGAGCTACGCAAAACATACCCAAACCCTAAAAATCAAGTTTGAAAATCTCAAAAAAATCACTAAAGATGAAAAAAAACACGAATAACCAAACGGTTAAAAGTTTTGGGGATAAGTTTTGTGGAGCAGAGAACCAAGCACGTAGGGCTACGGGTTTTCTTTTTTTCTTTTTTTGTTTTTGCTCAAATGGCTAGGGTATCGATCTGAACTTAAGGGAAAGAACACCCAAGACTTTTCTTGCTGTGTGAACAAAAGGAATTAGCACTCATTGTCATAGTTTTTGAAAACCTACGATACACGATACGTATCCTACGATTCATATCGTCTCCTTTGGAAAATGATACATATCGCACCCTACATCCTTTTTGTATATAATAAACCTACTATACAATCGCGTATCCTACGATTTATATGTGTATCCTGATTTGGTACGTATCCTTCGATTACTTATTGGAAAAAAGTCGGACCTTATTTTAAGAAGCGGAACCCCAAATGTATTAATCTAAGCCATTTGATCTAATTATGGTGATATTCAAACATTTGATAGAAATTCAATATCAACGTATTTTTCTGTAAATGTAAGTATAGTTTGTGATGTCCTTAGGTATAATTCCTTTTTTATTTTATATTAATTATGATTATTTTTGTTGAAGCATAAACTAAAGGCAGTTGATAATGCCAAAACTAGTATTAATGCTCCTGCCAAAACCAAAAGTGTTTGCGCCAAAACACTAGTTGTTTTTGCTTCCACAATGACTTAATTATATGCCCTGTACTATATCAGTACTTAAATTTCATCTTTCTTTAATTACAAAACTAACCCTTCAATCTCTTATGGATTACTCCCTCCATCCCATATTGCTTGCCCCTTTTGGGAAAACGTGCATTTTGTAGGCAAAAAATGATGTGTTTATGAGAATTATTTTTGAAAAAAAATTACACCAATTTTTTCTACTCAACAAGATCTTTAAATTGGTGTAAAAAAATTTGAAAAAAAATGAATGCTAATACATTATTTTTTGCTTGCAAAATGCACGGATTCCCTAAAAGAACAAGTAATTTGGGACGGAGGGAGTACAATTTTATAATTTGAGTTAAGTGGTGTCAAAACAAAATGAATGGGATGATGAGAATTATTGAGAAATGAACTTTGAAAATAAGAGTTTGGCACCACTCAAATGAACAGAGTTACCTTCATCACATGAAAATAAAGTTAGGAAATCACATTGAGAGAATCTTGATTTAGGTCCTCCCACCTGATCGAAAAAAAAAGATCACCCAACCATCTTCGATGGTGGTCTCAAAGGGTTCAATTCCCATCCAATTTTTCATCCCCTCCAATTTTTTTATTTATTTGGGTCCATTCCAATCCCAAAAAATAATTGGAACCATTCATTTTTTTAAGAGTAGCACTTCAAGAATCAGTTCGATCAGAGTTCATTTGATATATGACTGAATCGTGTTCGTCCAAAAAAAAAGAAAAAATTCGTTCATAAATTTTTTAGAACTTGTCGAGAAGAGTAAGCACTCCAAAAATCAGTTCAATCAGAGTTCATTTGATGCATGATTCATGCGGGAAAAAAAAGACTTTTAAAATTTCAAACATTATTTTGCTTTCCTTTTTTTTATCTCACAAATAGGATTAGCTCATGTATCTAACGAGTTTATCAAAATCAATGAGACCGATTATTTTTTGGATCCGGAATTGACCCCAAAAAATTGAAAAATGGAGGTGACTTTCGAGAGAACAAAAAAACTGAGTGGGAACTGAACCCGATTTCAAAACCACAAATTTGTTTGATTAATTTACTGTCCATCCAAGGAGAAAAAAGGAAAAGAAAAATCAAGCATGGGTCACCAAAACAATGTCCAGCCTGCATCCAATTAGTTGGTAAGTTATTGTAGTTTATGTATAGTAAACGGCATATAAGTCATTGTAGAAGCAAGAACAAGTAGTGTTTTGGCATGAACACTTTTAGTTTTGGCAGGAACAATATTGGTTTTGGCATTATCAGCTGCCAAACTAAATTTAGTATTTTGGCACAAGAAAATAAAATCCAAATAAGACAATTGACAAAGTTCAAAGATGATCGATATTATTGAAGTAGATATAAATTTGTAGTTTCCAAAAGCTCTATAATATTTATCTTTAAGAAATTATACAATATTCTTGTGAAAATATTTAGATTTTCTTTTTGTGAGAATTAGTCACATTTGCAATTCTAGAATCTACCTCAAAGTTTATCTTATATGAAAATATCTTTGAACTAGACCTTCCATGGAGTAGTATAAATAGGGATGGGTTCTAGCCATTTTTTACCAAGCCAAAAAAAGAGTTTTGAGTTTAAGTGTAGTATAAGTACCCTCCTTCCCCACTCTTGCCTTAATTATTTCTCCCTCCCAAAATCTTGTCTAACTAAACATTAGAAACACCTACTCTTCCATCAAACGTATCTTAAGAAATGTGATACGTATCCCGATACGATTTATACAATAAAAAAATGATACATGATATGTATCCCGATTTTAAAACACTGCTCATTGCAGACATCAATAGGAGTGGTCAGTGGCGGAACTAGGATTTGGAAGTGGGGGTGGCACCAAAAAAATTTAATATATTTCATGTCAAAAAGAAGTACATGTGTCCTTAGATTGACTATACATAACACCAAATAAAACACTTGTCTTCATGGGTTAATCATACATAGTATGAAACTAATTTTAATTTTAAAATTTTAATTTTTTTTAAGAACTGGGGGTGGCACGTGCCACCTCCCCCTCTTGTGTTCCGCCACTTGGAGTGGTTCTGACTTATGATGGAGAATGGAATTTGCGATTTCAAAGAAGGTGGTTTGTGTGGGAAATGGATCACTTAGTTGATCTTAGGCAGAGGCTTCAAAGTTTTGTGTTGGCCAGATTCAGATGATTTGTTGTAGTATCATGAAATTTTCCAGCATGTTGATGCTATTTATAGATGTGGGCATTAGTTTATTTACACAGCTTTCTAAGTCAAATTTGCTCCACTACTACAAAAATAGATAAAGACCTCGGTTATTTGGTGTGACCTTTCACTTTTAGTCTCGCATTCAAAACCGTGGTCTATCAAGGCGTAACCAAAAATCCTATTTTTTCAATCACGGTTTTTAATCGTAACAAAAGACCCTGAAAAACTGAGATTAATTCTATAAAAGCGTGACCAATAAGGTATTTAAGATCTCAGTTTTCAAAAAACTGTGATCTTTGTGTGGTATACAGTCTCAGTTGTTAGTAAAACCGTGACCTTTTAACATTTAACATCTCAGTTTTTAGTGAAACCGTGACCTTTTAACATTATAACATCTCAGTTTTACTTAAAACCGTGATGGATTCTTCCCTTACTTCTATGATTAAAACCGTGATGAATTCTTCACTTATTTTATGATTATAATATGGTTCATTCACATTGAAGCTATTAATTGTGCGTAGGAACCCAAATAGAACCCCAGGCTGTTACAACAACGAAGTAATATCTAGTCAAAACTCAGAAATCAATCTATATATTAATCTTTGAAATTAAAGTATGTTACATGTACTTGCACTCGATATGAATTCAAATTCTATACATAATTAGCTCAACTTGGTAAAAAGAAAACTACCACGTAAAAATAAATGATCCTAACAAATCACTCGGGCGCTTCCTCCACCCTCCAATAGAATACATTTGCAGCGCTCCAGTCTCGATAAGAGCTACATTAAATAAAAAATAAAGAACTTTGTTAGAATATAAGGCTAAAACTAGAAGCTAGAGGAAGGAAATCGCATAGAAAAAGATAAGATTTCAATGGAGACTTACTTGATGAAAAGATCATACCTCTTCACCCCATGTGAGAGCGAGCTCCATAACTGGTTTCCATCGATCCCCCAAACTTTGAAACAACTGCAATTACGATAACAGGTACAATTGTGAATTGTCAAAGGACTATACAAAAAATAACAGAATCTTAATATGATGTTGGTTTCACGGTAGTGACGGATTATTCAACTAAGAAACAGCATGCAAAAAGGATAAAGCAATAACCAAAACAACTTACACGTAAAATGGTTTGGCAATTAAGTTGCCACAACTCCAGCATCCCTGTTAGCAATCAAAGAAGTCAAGATGCCACAACTCCATCATCCTTGTTACCACACAAAGAAACCATATTGAGAACAATGGGGAACATTTATAGAAAGAGCAATTAGGAATATTTACTCGTAGTCGTAGATTGTGCCCAAGTACTTTCATTTGTTGGGATCTTCACTTAATGGCCATTGATTGCCCATTTCTCCTAATGATCCTTGTGCTAGACTACTATACATGCCAAATATTTATCAAAAATGACTACAGGAACAAAAGTTTCTTGTGGTGAGATCTCCCTCCCACCCTCCCAGAAGGTTTTGATAGTTAATCAACATCTGAGATGTAAAAGCTTACAAATGAATGGCCCACCACACTCTGTAATTTACAGTCATACTTGCTTTGCTATTTAGAGATAACAAAAGGAAGAAGTGTGCAACTTTGTCAAAGCTTTTCGATCTAAAGATTGTACCAATTAAGAGATTTAAAAGATTGTCCCCCAAAATTATACAAAATCAATATAAAGAAGATTACCCCTTAGATTTTCAATTTACAAAAAACAAAGCAGAGAGAGGGGCGTCGGGGAAACAAAACTAGTGGAGAACGATAGGGCGTCGCGAGGAGAGAGCGGTACCTGAGGGGATGATGGCTCCGGCTGAGTCATCGAACGGTGGTGTGGAGTCGTCGTTGTACGGTGTTGCAAGATTGATGGGGTTGGTTCTCTGCGTGCATCTGCGAGAGGGATAGAAAACAAGGGTTTGGTTCTTGCTAGGGTTGCAGAATGGTAGAGTTAGCTGAAAGGAGGGAAGGGATCACTTGTGAAAATTTTGGGAATCCATGGATTTATCCCGCCCGGGAAATTGAATTTGGGGGGAATTCAATTTTGGGGGAAATTTCCAGTCTCTTCATTGGTTTTCCATCTCGGTTTTTTGATAAGTTATAATCACAGTTTGTAAAACGAGACCTTTAAGTTTTTTTTTTTTCTAATTTATTAATGAGATTTTTGGGTTATCATCACGGTTTTACCAAATGAGACCTAAATTTTTTAAATAACCACGGTTTTTTTTTAAAATGAGATAAATTTTTCTATATACAATCTCAGTTTTTAGAAAATGAGATCTATTCTCTTAGTTACAATCTCAGTTTTTAAATTACGGAGACTAAAAAATCTTTCCACCTCAGTTTTTCATAACAACTGAGATTAAAACTATAACCCATATATTTTATCACGGTTTTTAAAAAACTGAGACTTTTAGAGTGTGACCTATATCGATTTTTGTAGTAGTCTCTACAAGAAGATAGGAAAGCAAGGCTTTGACCAGTTATGTTTACTAGATGAGGCATAATTTTCATTGATCAATGGATGGGTCTCCTTAATATGTTGATAATATCAAGAGTTAAAGGATGAAGATCAAAGTAGATTGTAAACATACGAATCTTGATTCAAAAGTCCAAGTCAAATTGCCCAACAAAAAAATTATCAAACCCCTTGGTCTTGATCATTCGTGGTTTTTTTTATCCGAATAAAATGGATTCCCCAAAATTTGTTTATTTTCCATGATTTTTAGACGATTTGATTCATTGTATCGATTGTGGAATGGAATGGAACTTTTTCGCAGAGCAATTACGATAAAATTAAGCCACGATAACATGTACCTCGTTGTGGACACCCGACGGGCGGCCGCCCACGCGATGGCGTTTCGATTTTGATTTCGAAAACGGTTTTGGCAGTCGCCACCCGAGTTTAAGGAATGAACCCGAGAAACCAAAAGATTGACTAGTTATACCCAATGGTTTTGAAAAATGATTTTACCGGTCGTGCGAAAACCTTTTATTTCCGGGCACGGGGGTTTGGTTTCGAGAGGGGAAGGGTTTTAATGCACCCCCCTCGCCCGGTCCGTGAACCGGTCTTTACTAAACAACTTGTGGGATATGGAAAATGTTTAAAACTTGATTTTGAACATAATATGAAGCACGTACACGAGATAAAACACAATATAAGATACTACGGTGTTCGTGTGCGCGTATAATTACAATGATGATGATGATGAATGATTACGATATAAACAAGATTTGAGATGGACAGAATAAAATGAAGATAGAAAACTAAAGATGAACAATGAAAGCAATGAAGGATGCAACAGCTGCTAACCAATCTGTTGACAGAATAGACGTTGGGCGCCCAAGGTGAGGTTGGGCACCTAAGGTCTCTCAAGTCCAACTGTTTAACCTTTGTTTTCTAGTTTGAAAAATGCCTGCTTTGATCACAAACTGATTTTCAACTCATAAATCCATAACAGTATATCAACAAGGCCATCAAAAATGATTATCAAACAAAAACATGGACCTTTGAATATTTGAGCTTTAAGGAAAATCCATAAATGAGATTGAACTTGAGTTGAGAGAAAAGAAGAACTGATAACAGATTAATGAGCAGTTGAGATGAACACATATACACTTGAAATAGTAACAATGATGACAGAATGAATGAAATATGTACACTGCTCAGAAATGACCTTGGGCGCCCAAGGTTAGGTTGGGCGCTCATGGTCATCCCTGGTTCTCACTTGTCTTTTGTTTCATTACTCATGTATCCATAACCTTTTCACCAAATATCTTCTGAAAAATGATTTTTGTCAACAAACAAAGACTAAGAGGCAAGGTTCATGAATAATAAACAAACTTATTGGCTTTATTCCTTGAATTATGCATGAAAAATAAAGAAAAAACATGAGATGAGAACTTGATAGAAGTGAGATAAGATAATGTAAATACTCAATAACACACACACACTTCTGTAATGAGATGAAACAGCATAACAATAATGATAAGAGAGCAAAATGAACAAAACAGTAATCTGTTCAAAAGACACCTTGGGCGCTCAAGGTATCCTTTGGCTTGCATGTTTCTGTTTACTTCCTTGCCTTGTTTAAGATGTCTTTTTGAGTTTATAAGCTTCTGATCATCTTGAAAATGCTGGTTTTATGCTCTTTTGCTCAATAATTATCAATAAACATCATTTCTTTCTTTCAAGTATGAGCAAAACCAAACAAAACCCTCTCAAGGATGATTTCAAGATGATCAGAGCTCATACAAAGCTTGAACATTACATATTAT